>JABFPM010003796.1:0-13757 GCA_022817325.1 Idris sp. 1 HC-2018 | reverse complement strand
AGAGGAAAAAACTTTGACGTATCGAAATCCGAATATCGTCTTTGTATTTGACAGTGGATTGTGTTCAACGATGCAAGCTGATGTTTATGTACCTCCGAATGCATCGTCGCTTATGTAGTAAAAAAATTGGAATTTATTTGACCGACTTTATGTGTGGATGCAGATTTCGATTTTGTTTTAACGGTGCCCGGATTTCAACGTAGCGTAAACCTTGAATTAATCAACCCTTCGTTTTAGCAATTGTATCAAATCGTTTGACAAAGGACATGACGATGTCTCGTACTCAACACTAAAATCGATTAAATACGCTCACACAAACGGTACAGCTTCAGCGGCTGATAAATGATGTTGCGTGATTTTTCTTTTTTGCAAGTAGACAACACTTTTAACTTATACCTGGAAGAAAAAGTGAAATTGATTATGTCCAACTTAATGTACAAGCCAAACATTCTTGACATTCAGTCAACAGTAGTGAATATTACAATTAATAATGGCAAAGACATTTAATTAATCATGCAGACTTTTTGGTTTTATGTATGTGTATGCTGTTCGATGCAGAAATTGTAAATATACATTTAGATATTCTTTTATATTTCGTGAAAACCAAGTTGTTTTTCTCAGCTTAATGAAGAAAAACACTTTTGTGCTGTAAAGAAATGTGCCTTGTGAAAAAAACTTTCTAATTTTAAAAGAATAGCTTTTTCTCTGTCAAATTAAAAGTAAAATGGGGTTATAATTTAATCAATTAATCAACTGTTTTGACAAAATGTTATTTAGAATTTTAAATAATTTTTTAGCCGAGAGATTTCTGTTCAAATAATTGAATGAAATGTTGTATTACAATAGACATTGTATTTTTGTCTATTTCAAGCATTTTTTTCATTCTATTTTACAACTTTTGTAAGTCAATACACATAAATGGTTTGATAAAAATCTTGTTTCTATTTTTTTACGTTTTTTTGCAGCAGCAATTTTTGAAACAAAAACAATGACAATTAACCGACCAGGTATTATCTAATTTCTCTTTATACATAAGAAAACGTTTCACATAAAATAAAACTTTATTAAGAAATAAAGAATTTGTCTAATGAAAACAATGTAGCTTAAGGTTAGACAATATCTTGAAGTCAGCACTAAAAAATTCATCGAACTTGGTTGCTTGTTAAAGGAGAAAAGCTTGAAGACAATTTCGGCTAACTCTACACACAGCAGATAAAAATGTGCATGTATGTGTGTTGAAAGCGTTTGATGTAGCAACAATACCGATGTCTTGTAAAGTATAAGGTTAGTCCTGTTTCGAGAGTACTGTTTGGAGTACTTTGGATAATAGTATTCCATTGCATCTGCTGTATTCTATTCTATGTGTTTGCATTTCATTTGGACATTACATATGACTGCACCTTTTTTGCTGCTGATAAAGAAAATTTGGGCTTTGTGATGGACCTTAAAGAAACCATAAAATCAACAAGATAAATGAAAATCCTGTTACGGCTCTTCGTGCAAAGAATAAGAAAATGCAATTAAAGACGTACACATCTGTGTCTGCTTCACTGGGACACAAACTTTATACATAGAGAGAATAGAAACACGTGCGCAGCGTCAACTTTATTTTGCAGTAAAAGAAACGATTGGGAGAGATGTGTTTCATTTAACCATTGATTTTCGTGTCATAAAAGGGATATTTGTTTTAGCTTTTATCTGCGCAGCATGATTATTTGCGCTCTAAATATGACGATTGCCGATTTGGCTTTGAGAATTGTTCGGCATGTAAAATACAAGGAGAAAGGGAACAAGCGATTTTAAGCTTGAATAGTGTGCTTCAAATTCATCTACATACCAAAAACGTTTGAATGAATGAAAGAGAAAGTACAAATTCAACGATAGCACAATAATGGGCTTCCCCAAAATGAATTTCACGATGTTTCCCGTTTTGCTGCTGCTGTTACAACTATGTATTAATTGCCTCATTTGTGCCCTAAATTCTATTGTGTAAAATTTATAGTGAAAGTAGCGATGTTACATCTCTTTTCATTTATGTTAATATTAATACAATTAGGTTATTTGTGGTAATGAACGGCATTTGAATGTATTCTTCGAGGGGAAGGATTCAGGATAATGCAATATTAAGCGTGATTATGCAAATTGTTTGGGTATACATTTTAATTGAAAATTATGCTAAAAAGTCGGCATTGGCGACAAATTGCTTTCTACTATTTACGACTGTTCACAAAAGCAGCCTATTTCAGTAAACTGACTGGGTTGAAATCGGTATATTTACAATATTAATAAATTCATCATGAGTTGTAAACTTATTTGTTTAAGATAAACCATTTTTTCGAAAAGTTCGACAAATGATATTTATATGTCATACAAAATATAATAATCTGTTAGAATAAAGTAATAACTTATTTTCTGAAGATTTTCGATTTAAAATTATTACAATTGAATGTTGACATTCAATTTAAATTTGTATACATTTTTAAATAATTTCCATTGAAATGATAATGTTGTGATGGTAATAATACATTAATGGATTTGCCTACTCAATTGCATAAAATATCAACTTATTTGAAATCTACAGTTTATAAGGAATATTACACTGAAAGCTATCATAGGTAGTACGTACAGCATAACTGATGCATAAAAACAATCAAGCTCTAAAACAAAAAAAATTCTAACGATAAAAATTGAAAATCTTTACTAAAATCGTTATAAAAGTATTGAATACAAGACCGGCCGAAATTCTCATATTTTTAGAACAGTTGAAGCCATCAACTTGACGGCACGATTATTTTTAAGTTTCATTTAGTTAAAACAAGTCATTAGCATTATACATGAGGTTTTCACTTTCAAAGTAATGTTTTCACAGAAATAAAACAATAATCTAATAGTTAAAAATTAATTAATAACTTATGCACTGATTTTTTATGTATTGATTTTAAGCTAAATAATGAACACAAATCTTCTCTTGCTTTAAAACATCAATATTTTTTTTTGAAGTTCAATATAAAAATGTTTGAATTTATTGAAAAATAATTATTATTTTCAAGATTATATTATAATACAAACAATGGCAAGAATTAATTTAATGTAAAAAAAAATATATGGGCAGTCGTCAAATTGACAGCTTCGGTCATTCTTGGTAAAAGGTTATTTTAGGCAAAAATAAAGTAAAATGAATACGTAAAAATATAAATAAAAATAATAGTAAAAACTAATTCAAGTAGATTAAACATAATCAAAAATTACACAAGGAAAAATTATTGATTCAGAATTTACAAAAATGGTAAACAAAAGAAAAGCAAGTGCTGACAATTTAATAGCTTTAGCCGTCCTGGTGTGAAAAATTGATTAATTAAATTTTTAGACATAATTTTTCTTGTTTAACTTTTTGTTATTAAATTTCAAATGGTCTCTCATTCATTGACTAAAGAGATAGTTTTGTGTATGTTATATACTGATAACCGAACTCCACAATTGAAATATTTGAAAAAGTTAAACCTTTTTCTTTTCGTTTACCAACTTTTAATTTGTTTAAAACTAAAATATTCACTGGCTTTACGAGCAGTTATTTTGATATTGGAAATTTGAGACAAAATTAATTGTATATCCGAAAGAAAATAATTGAAAGTGCTGACGAGTTTTGTCGGAGTGTGAACATCGTTATTATGTCAGATTTTCACCCAAATTAGCAAAAACGATCTTTGACGGAGATCTATTATAATAATTATGAAGGATTACACCGCTGATCAAGTTAGCAATTTCAACTAAGCAGTTAGCTATTTTTCTTCTTTTGATTAA
This sequence comes from Idris sp. 1 HC-2018, assembly GCA_022817325.1. Lineage (NCBI taxonomy): Eukaryota > Metazoa > Arthropoda > Insecta > Hymenoptera > Scelionidae > Idris > Idris sp. 1 HC-2018. Next base: position 9,956 of record JABFPM010003796.1, on the reverse strand, counting down.
AAATGTAAGTAATTTTGTTAGAAATTCGGGCATCACTATTTTAGATTATAATTTCAGTCATTTATTTTAACTGTCGTTTAATTCAAATGCAATTATTTTAATTGCAAAAGTTTCGGTGAATTCTAATTAGAAGAAAAATTAACTCTATGAAAATTATTGCAGTACACTTCAAACCTTTATAAATGCACGAAATATTTTTTCAACTTTTTTCTGATTCTCAAATTCTTTATACACTTTTTTGCATGATACAAAAATGAAATTTAGAAAAAATTTCAAGTAAAACTATTTAAATAATGTTTTCTTTTGAACATAGCATTATGATCAATTGATTATTTCGTAAACAATTAAAATTCAAACAATTTTGTTTGAAAAACAAATTCCATTTTTTTTATTTTATTCATTAATCATCAGAGATTTTTGTTTGAAATATAATACCAAGTTGCAATTTTCAAATAAATAAATTCACTTGAATGTTAGTGTTTGCTAGTACAATAGCAGAAAACACACAAAAGCTTTCGTGTTTTAATCGAAAAATAACAATGATCACTTTAAATTTTGAAGAAGAAGAAAGTCTAACAACATTGAAATCACACTTTACGCAAACACGATCTATCGGTTCATTATTTGTTAAATATTGTTGATCGAAAAATCGTAAGCTCGAGCACGTAAACAAGTTAAGCGGATTTTGATGTAAGACAAACATAAATTTTGTAAACCCCAGCCATAACAAACGTTGTCAATTGTGCAAAAGTTTGCCAAACTTTTCGTATAAAGTATTCGCAATGTTTTTCTTTTAAAAGTTGGAGGCAAATTTTTGAGGACCATTTCTCGTTAATAACAGCAGCTAGCAGCAGCAATTCAATTTCGCAAGAAACAATGGATGATGCTGAACAAATCTCCAACGCAATTTTTCGCTTCCTTTTCGTTTATAATGATTCGTTCAATTGTTTTTTAAAAGTCATTAATAAGATTTATGTCGCATTTTGAGTCCTTTTTTTAAAAGAAATGATAAATTGATGATTACTCTTTCAAGAAAAATGACTAAAAACACTACAAAATTAGTTTCTGCCGAGTGAGGCATCGGTCATTGTGACGTTGTTGGATAAAGGCCAAGCTATTTCATGAATACATTGCGAATGTATTGCACGTGAGCATGGACAAACCAACGGTGAAATGTTTATAATGTTTTTGGGGTCTCTGTTCATAATGGCAAATGATTGTGTAAAATTAAATAATGATATGAATATTTATGGCTGGCTGAATTATTTCTCTATTAAATTTACATTAGGTAAAGTGAAATTTTTCATAACAAAATGTAGATAAATTAATTTACACAAATTTAAATTTTGATTAAAGCTATTTGAATTATGTATTTTCTGTTATAAAAATATTTATAATAATACATCAAAAACTGGTCGAAAATGAACATTTAAATGTAATAAATATCAACTAAAGGGAATAATTAAATTAACTGTTCAATTATTTTTTTATTTTTATTTTTTTTTAATTTCATTTCATTTCCGAGGCATTTTGCAGCAATAAATAAAATTTGAATTAATTTTAATGAAAAATAATAGAAAAAAACGTTACATACATACTTTATGGGTTTTTGATGTAAAAAAGATGCTTCTATTAAAAAGAATACTCTTAGTTAATTCCATCTGAATAAATCAATCCAAGTGAATATTGACGCAAAATATAACGTATTTTGATAATTGAACTAAATTCAATAAAGTAACTCATGGAAAATGTTTTATTACTACTAATTAAACATGATTCGAATTATTTTTTTTTAACTTTAGCAAATTAATAAAAAGTTTATATGAGTTTATTGCAAGTCTGAATATTGAATTATCAGATATAAAGATTTTTGACAAATTGCACTTTATATATTTGATTTTTGTTTTTTAATAAACAGGAAAAGTTTGACTTATCTTCTTATACATGTTGATTATTTAAATTCATTTGCTGAACCTAATATAATTCGTTGCATATTATATAAACCTACTGCGATACTATCAACATGTTTATGTGTGCGTATCTATGCATTTTAGTCTAAGTATATTCTCTCTTGCAGAGATACTGCTTACACTATTGGGTTAGACAAAGTTAGTTCTAATTCAAATAACTGGCACAAACTTTCTTTATTGCAAATAGCTACAATTTGGCTAGTTGGATCACCTTGATCTTGAACATGTAGTTTAGTTAACACGACTAGCACTAAATACACTACACGAGACTTCCACATTAATCTGATGAAATAAATTACACCAATTTGAAATTGATTATCGAATCTGATTCTAAGTCAATTATATATTCGATGATTGGCCATTTTAATTGCTTTCAAAATCATTGATTCACTTATTGATGTAAAAAATTAAGTATTTGAACATTTTTATTACATTGAAGTATGAAACTCATTTTCATAATTTCATTTTTTACACTGAAAAATTGAATTTGTAAAAAGGACAACTTTTACAAATTATTTTGCGAATTTCAAATTTTTTTTCCCAAATCTTAAAAATGATTTCTTAATCTACGAAAATAATTCGTAAGGTTCACAAAAAAAATTGTGAAATTTGCAAAATAATTTGTAAACTTTTTATCTTTTATTGGACTGTTTTCCACCTCCTGTTTATCTAGAGCTTTTAAAAGCTTACGATATTAGCCAAAGTAGAAAAATTTTATGTAAATTTAATAATTCAAAGAAATAACGGTATTGTAAACAAAAAATCTCATTTCTTATACTAAAATTCATCGCATTTAAATGCTCACTAGAAATCCAATAATTAAAATATAGCACAAAATCCCCGACGTTTTGCTTTAGCTAACGTCTTAAGCTTTTAAAAGCCGTATATAAGTGAGTACTCTGATGTTTCAGGCTTGTTCGGTTCAATCTACCAGCTTTTCATGCAATGGCTTACAACGAAATCTTGTGTGTAACAAACAAGATATTTCATTAAAAACATTGATTTTGAAATTTTAAAATAATCTTGCTTATAAATAACTAGAAAAATAGTCTTATAGTATTGTTTTATTTTTAAATTCCAATGCACAGTAGTATAGCTTTTCGAGAAAAAAATTTCAAATAAAATTTGATACAAAAAGAAATAAAATACCACAAAAATAGTAAAATTTTCTTAAACGAAACTTATATTTGATAAAATCCTGAAATTAAATACAATGTTTTAAAATGAATTGTTGAATCATACATTTAAGTGCTATTAGCTTTAGGTTAAGACCATGTACAAGACCTTGAAAAAATGAGACCATTTAGTTTATTGATCGGCTATTGATATTAATAAATAAATTGAATACTGACAAATCCAATCAATATTAACAAAGTAAAATCAAGTGATTCAGTATGCAGCATATATATTGTACTTGAATAGATAACCGCACTTAGGGTAATTACGGCCAGCAATGCTGTAGCATTACGTCACATGTTGTAAATTCTGCAGTAGCACTCTCGACATCTTAAACGAGCAAATGTACGGCCGTTAACGAGCTATTGGATGTGCTGTTTGTCGTACAGTCTCATAATGCGACAAAATTTCACAGCATCCTTATACTGACTATTCATAAGTATTACCAGCCAGCTCCTCTTTACGTGTCAATGTAATAATCGCAAACTTTTGCCACACTGATACGAGTGTTCACATATACACAGTGCCATGTAAACATCTGTATAATAGACGCAGAGAAGAAATAAGAAACCCATAATTCAGTTTAATGGCGAGTGTTGTAAACGTTTTTTTGCAAATTATGGTTTTTAAAACGTAAAAATTTTATATTCACATGAAATATACAATTATGGGACATAAGATGAAACTAAACTAAATGAATTAAAAAATCATTGAAAATAAAAAAAAACGCCAAGTACGAATAAAAAAAATAATATAAACATTATTTTGAATATCATTCATAAATCGTTAGCCATAATAAATATTTCAATAAAAACATTGCCAAGAATGTTATACTTATGTTAAAACAACGTAAAAGTACGTCATACATAAATATTAACAATTTAATTAGATTTTTTTAGTTAAATAATATGATATTTAATGCAATTATTAAATTAAATTAATTATTTATCTATATTAATGTATTTTATTGATTTGAAAATTATGTACAAACTTGGCTACGGCTTTATTTTAATATTTTCTATGACCTACAATTAAAGAAATACAATTATTTATATTTTAAAGTAAATGACATAATTGTGGAAAAGCAATTACTTAAAAGTTATTTTTTTAACATGTGTATAAAGAACATTGCTATGTTTTTATTTGAACATTTTTATGGCTAACGATTTACGAATAATATTCGAAATAATTTTTATTTTATTTTTTTATTTATACTTGACGCTTTTTTCCTTTCTAATGAATTTGTTAATTTATTTTATATTGTACATATATTGTAAATCATATTTAAAAATAATTTTTTGGTTTTATGTATTTCAATTAAATTATTTATGTTCAATATTTAATTGAATTAAAATTTTATAACTAAAATTCCTGAAAGAAAACTTGTATTCATTTTATTTTGAAACAAAACTGCAGTTGCGAGCACATTCTATTTGTCGTGACTGTGTGTGTGGGTGTGTTCACGCGCGCGCTCCGTTCCGTGCAAAACGAAACCGCCGTTCGGCCGAAATCAGTCAGTTCAGTGACACGTTAAACTCACACTTTTCTCCGCTCGATGAGCACGGCATGTTAAATCAATTACAGAGCCTTTAACCTTTCCAACCACCCATCCTGGTTTTTCTTTCTACTCAGAGCTTAGAGCTTCGGTTGTGTCTGCGACCGCTGTTGTATGGGCGACAGCAGATTCCCTCTTTAATTCTCTTTTTTTAAATTAATTTTGATCCGAAAGTTGGTCGCAAAATTATTCATTCTATATTTTGTTTATCGTAAATTTTCGAGCACTCGTAACGTGCAAGTTTTGGGGAAATTTTATCAATGGTAAATTAATTTTACTTTCATGACTTTTCATCCAATTTGTAAGGTTAGATGTGAATTTATTTGAAATTAATCGAGGCAAGGTCATAGACGCCGACGCACGTATTTTGGCGTGCGACCTTCGTTATCATTTTATTTTCAAAGTTTCATTATTTTATTATTTAATTACACATTTTCAATTTTATTCTCGTGAACATTATCGTCGCTATGCAGCAGATTTTATTTGTTTTTTTTTTTTATGATTTTAATTATATCATTTGACTGCAATTTTAATTTATTTTGATAACTTCTTTTTCCGCTTTCCAACGGCACGCGATTTCTGAGTTATATTTTAGTCAGTTTAATTCTGCTTAATTATATTGAATTTAAGCGTTCGTATTAACTGTTCGGCAAAATAAAATTTGCAACTTTCAAGTTTTCTTTTTGTTATTTTTTATGATATTTTTTTTGAGCTCTTTCAAGAGCAAACATTGTACAATTTATATTTATGTATAACTTTATGTATAATTTTTTATATTACTTTTTTATTCATACTCTGCGCTTTTTTTTATTTTTAATGATTTTTTTACTTTTTTAGTTTAATTTCATATTATGTCCCATAATGTTATTCTGAATAGTATGGATTTCTAAATAGACTTTTTTTATTTTGTCCTTATGGTTCTTTTTTCCATTCATAAAATTCAATAAATTTGTTATTTACAATTCAATCTATTATCTATTATTATATTGTATTTATTTATTCTAATATTATAATATACACAGTAAACATTAAAATTTAACATTATTATAAGCGCAACAATTCGTGGTTGTAAGTATTTATAATTCTATGTATTTAATATTCTCGACGACAGGTAAGCAGCAGATAGGATAAAAAGGGGTAGTCAAATCAACTTTATTAGTAAATTTAGTGATGGTTCTCGTGTTGTATATATTTAAATAACAAACTTGCGCAAAAATGCACAATTTAATTGGTCTAGGTCCAAATCAAGAGGGATAACAAAAATTCCTAAAGATAGGTAGCTTTACGTATGGTGTAATATAAACACGTTTGGTAATAGTCGTAACCAGTTTGATATCAAACATTTTTTGCGGTCTTTATTGTATGAAAAAGTTTTGTATTTAGCTAAATTATAGTCTTTGATTGAAATAATAGTCTCATAATATATGCTACGCCATAAATCTGCTTGACCTATATTATCCAATAATAATTCGATTTGTTTAAACCAATTTGGATTGTCTGTTGCTGAGCCTGACAAGCTCAAGGCTTTCAGTTTTTCAAAACAGATTTTCGGAAATTTATCATTTGACATTGAAAGGATCTTTTCAATCCACGAAAGAGCACGTTCGACTTCCAGCCTTATAGCATAGCCTGGTGTATCGGTGGGTAATTTAAGCATTTTGTTAAAAAAGTTTGTTTGGATTTTTTCCATGGATTCTCCATCGAATTAATCGCCCAGATATGCGCTCCGTAAAAGAGAATAGGAAGAAGAAGACTATCAAAAAGCTTGATCTTTGCCTCCCAGGAGCAATCTTTTAGTTTTCCCGTTATATTTTGAATTACCCCTACAGCGTTGTTAGTTGATATGATACCCCAGGAATTAGGTACCTATTCGTGGACTAGAATTTTATTAAAAATGTCGAGTAAAATTGTTCGTCTTTGTTCTACCAAGTTCTTAAAAAATTCATTACTAACCCCATCTGTTCCCGGAGTTTTATTACATTTAGCTTTACGGAGGCTCATTTCTAGTTCTCTCATAGAAATTGGATTGTCTAATAACGGAACATACTTGACTTCAATATTTTTTAAAGGGGGATTATTTGGTTCTGCGAATAAATTCAAAAGATAGTTTTCCCAGGTCACTGGTAAAATGGGATTAGTTTGATAAGGCTTACGCTTGAACTTTTTGACAATTATCTAGAATTCTGAAGAGTTTTTTACGTTGGACATTGTAGCGGTGAGTTTGACAATAATTGATTCATAATATTGTATTTTTTTCATATTTATCAATGCTTTATAACTGTTTCTCAATACTTTATATTGTGCTGCTAAATCGTCTGGGTAACCTGCATTATTCCATTTTTTAAAAAACGTTTCACTTCTTTTTTCTTTTGTCTGCATTCTATGTCATATCAAATATTTTTTATAAGTTTATTTGAATTATCGTCGTCTACAACACACATATTTAACTGGTTTGCTGTATCTATGATGTTTGTAGATAAGATGTGATTTAATTGGTCTAGGTCTAAATCTAGAGGGATAATAGAAAGTTTGTCCGAAATAATCGCGGTATAACGATGGCCTAATGATTTTTTCCATCTGATTTTATTTATGCCGCTCAAAGATTGGTTGCGACAAATCTGCTCTGTCTTGACTGTACCTGTAAAATTCAAGGTCACATAAACCTCTGAAGGTGATTTGACTGAACGAAATCTTTCAGAACAGACAAATCCTCTGTCATATCAATTGCCTCTTTATTACCCCATACCAAGTCAATCTCTTGCCCTTGCCACCTACATAAGTATATTGGGCTGGGGAATCAGAGATTGTGTGTCCATTAAGTAATATAAAAGAATCATCTTCCATAAAATCTGCCAGTTCTCTACCCCTATTGTTAAGAATTTCATCACAAAATTTTCTAACCGCTGAAATATAGTTATCTCCGAAAGACAATTCATTTAAATTAAATCTTTAACTCTTGAGTTGAAATCCCCACCAATGTAAATAGGAACATTGGAATATTCATTGTTAATATTAATTGTAACGTTTCTAATGACATTAAGAGTTAGTGATAAATCTTCTGACGGATTACAATAAACGTTGTCAAAAATAAAAATTTTACCTTTTGTCTCAATTTTCAGAAAGATGACAAGATTTAGTTTTTTCAATTAATGTATAATTAAATTTTTTCATTTTGAATGAAATTAACAGACCCCCTTTATTTCTACATCCCATATTAATCACTTTTTCTTTCATTATCAAAAAATAAAATCATTTAGTAAAAATAATTGTTCAAAACTTTTGTTAAAGCGATTAACATTCCAAAATATCAGTTTACGCTTACTCACTATTGAATTTACGTTAATATTTGCATCATTTTCATTTACAATCAAAAGACTTGCGGATGTACAGTCGGTATCAACATTCGAGGACTGAAAAGGGCCCTAACGTCAGAGTGTTGTATTTCATTGAGATTCATTTATGTTGTTTCGAGGTGAAACGACGATCTTTTCGTTGTCGCGATTTTTCTTTAAGAACTTACGCATGCTTTGCTGTCAAAGAGCGCTTACGTGTTGATTGAGGTGTTGCCACATTAGATCTGCTTGAGAGGGGAGAGCTCGCTATCCTCACTCCTCCAATCGAGAAAGTTTGGTGGTTTGGATTCCCTTTCTCCTGAGGGGTAGGGGGGGGGGGGTTCTCCAGCTGTGTTGATGTCTCGTTGTTTTTGTCTGCATTAGGCGACGTAATCGCATCATAGGGGCTAGATATAAATGCCAGTCTTTCCTTGATTTTCTCCTCTGTGAAAAGATTACCATCGTCCAGCAAGATCTTCTCACCTCGAATTTTCGGGTTAAGTCTGAGGTTCCTCAGTTTTGGGAAGTAGAAAAAAAGTTTATTTTTCTGCTGCTACTCTTCCGCCGTTAAGTCGTCGGAGATAGATATATGCTTTGCTCTCTACTTCATCTAAATACTTAAAAAGTGAGGATTTAATTTTCTGAGATGCAAAGCGCATTAATACCGGTCTTTTTTCTCTTGTTTTGCCCAGTCTATTGAGTGATTGAATGTCACTTTGATTTCAACGTTAATCTTTTAAAGCAGGTGCAGTATTGATAAACGAAGATCTTTGTTGTTATTCTTTATATCCAGATATTTGAAAATAATTACGATGACACTTTTATTTTGGTGTAATAAATATTTGACTTGCTCGTTAAGAATTTGAATTTGCGATTTCAATGCAGATGATTTATTTTCCAGAATCTCTATCTTATTTTAATTCTCATTTGATTGCACTTTTAAAGTCTGGAGGTCTTCCGAATTTTTCATTACATATGAAAGAGTTAAGTTGGATCTTTCTTTCTCGGAGAGCTTTTTAATCTCGGGATCAATTTTACGATTCAACTCACTCAGCGTGAATAAAAATTAGAACTAAGTTAATTTCACAAAAGCACGGAAGTAACAATTATTCGAACAGAAGAGAAAGATTTTATTTTATTAATGTTGTTTATTTTTTTGATAATTATGTGAAAACTTGGCTATGCTTTTATTTGATTGTTTTTTATGGCTAATTATTTATGAATAATATTCAAAATAATTTCTTATTTAATTTTTTTTCATACTTGGCGTTTTTTTCATTTTTAACGACTTTTTAATTTATTTAGTTTATTTTTATCTTATGTTTCACATTGTTATTCTGAATAGAAGTACGGACTTTTATATAGGCTTTATTTATTTTTTCTTTATGCTTTTTAATTTACTTTGCGCAGCAACAAACTTTAATTATCTAAAATCTAGCAAAACAGCTTCTGTTTGAGTGACTTGAATAATATACAAAATTGAACAATTACTTCTACTTATGAAAATCATACAAACAAGTCTTGCTTAATGCAATATCATATTCGACGTAACGAAATTCGCTCCAGAAAAATCCTAAAAACACTAGTTCATTAGAGATTAACCCCACGTTTACCCGAAAATCACCCCAGGTTGACCTCAAAATCACCTTAAAAATACGTTATTTTTTTCGAAATATATTCAATATCCAACAGCTTACGTCAAACGCAAAAATATGCTGACAAATTACGTCTAACTCACACTTCAATTGCTTGTTTCGTTTTGACGCTAACCGTAGACAAACATGTATTAAAATATATGTGGAATCGAGCGTCGAGAAAATGTGTTTCCTGTCAAAACGGGACTCGACGTGTCGAAGCTTGCATCGGCAGAGAAGGCGCGCTTCATGAGTTGAATTTCGGTTGTGCGCTTTGTCTGTCGATCGG
>JABFPM010003795.1:0-13758 GCA_022817325.1 Idris sp. 1 HC-2018 | reverse complement strand
TATTCATTACAATAGTTGTTAGTAACGTATTAGCTTCAATTTGAGTTGCAAAACTTCTAAATTGAAGTTAAGAATGTTAAGCAAACACAAAATCAAAATATTTATATTATTGTTAATTGTATTGAGTGTAATCAGACTAAATGTAAAAAAAGTACTTGTACAGATATTATATTAATTTAATTGAATTTCAGTTTTGAAAAGGGAATAAAATATTCCGAAACGTTAAAATATATTTATTTATTTATTGGCCTAATTTCAATATAAAAATTGTTATAACTAATTTTATTATTTATAAATGGTTTTTTGAATTTAAATGAATTTTAAAAAGAATGCATTTTTGTGATATTACAACTTTTGAATATTATTATAATTCTTAAAAAAAGTTATTGCTGCTAATTCTTAATAAATTATTTTTTAAAAAACATATTTTTTAATATATTTCTTTATTAATATCGATTGATATTTATAAATTAATAATAAAATATGACAAAATTGATTTCGTAGGGGTAAATTCGATCATGTCTTGCAACTATATCAAAGTTGGAATTTCTGAGCAATTTTTCAAATAATACCACAAAAAAATTAAAAAAGACTATTGAGACTGTAGAAAAAAGATTACGGCATCAGACAAGAAGCAAAACTTTTTAAATATTAATCTTGTTTGATTCAATCAAATTTGTATCTTTAATTTTGTGTTAAATTTTAATTATTTGTGTAATAATTCTAATTATTGCTCAATTATTTCTATATCATTATAGTAATTTTTTTATTATACTTTGTATTAATTTTGTATAAATAACGACTAATGATGTTCCAATTATTTAACTGCTAGGATCGCCGTGGTGCTTTGCGCCACCCATTTTAACATATGAATTTTGTTTGAAATTTTATAAATTTAAAACAATAGAAAACAATGAAATTTGAATCAACCAATGAGAGCACGTTTAAATTGGTAGAAAAGCTAACATAAGACAGACATCAAGTTAAGTATAATGGAAATGAAAATAACTTAATTTTAACTAAATTGAATTTATTGATCGACTTTACCAAACCTGGAAGGTTAAAGTCGATTATTTTAATTTATTATTATTATATTATATCATTATCTTTTTAATAAATTTATATCAGGTGTCTCTAGAAAAAAAGCTAAAGATGTTAAAAAAGAATTATCAGAATTTTAATTATAAATATGATTGTTTTACAAAAAGCTATTAATTTTGATCGACTTTACCTCATTTTATTGTACTGTATGTCGAAAGAAATTGTTCTTTATTAATTTTAATTATTGTTTATAAATATTTAAAATGTTGTATGAAAAAAACTTATGAATTTAAAAAAAAAAACAAACTAAAAGTTCTTTATAGTATTAAAAAATAAAAGTTAGCAAATGTAATTAAATTTTGATTTTACTTTCAGTTGTCACCAAGAAAACATCTCCGTTGTCAAAGAAAAAATCGAAAGTAAAACTGAGTCCGACTAAACCACTTAAGGAGCCATCACGCCCGTTAGAGTTGCGCTCCTCTACTTGGGCGACTTCTGAAGCTTCGCTTCCTGGAACCACTAGTCGATCAAACGGAAATAATGTACATACGAGTAATCAACCAAAGCTGAAAAAAAGCTTGCCATCTAACGCCGGTGATGACAATACCTGGAAGGACAAAGTTATTACTCGGTTCTTAAAAATGAGCAAAAACGAAATTTGCAACATGATAAACAATTCAAGTTTACGAAAATTTGACATACCAATGCGCCATCTCATGCGAGAAAAGCGTACTTCCATGTCACTGGAAATGCGTAATGTAGAAGAAGATAAAAAAGAACAGGAAGGTATTTCAGAAGAGTTCATGTCTCAGTTAAGTGCCATGTTGGACCCAAGTGCCGTAGTTGACATTGGTAATTTGCCGACCGCTTTTATTTATCATTTAAATGAGTTTATGCAACTGGGCATGGACGATCTGCCGCCGATGGAGATCAATGGTGAACCAGAATTAAAGGTTGATCGAATTATTAAAGAAGAAGAGGAACATCGTAGCAAAAGTAGTCGCAAGATGGCGCGATTAGAGGCGAAAAAGGAGCAAGAAAGACAAAAAGAAAAAGAGCTTTTAAGAGAGAGGGAAGAAGCCAACCAGAGACAAACCGAAGAAAACGAGAGGTTGAAAAATATTGAACCACATCAGGTCAAACAAACGGATAGTAACTTCAAAATGAAGTCGATGCCAACAGCAGCTCAAAAGAAAGAACATTCTCGTAGCACAGACTTTTATAAAAAAGAAAATATAGATGTTAAAGGATATAAAAATCTCAACAGTTTCATTGGTAAGTAATTTAGTGTTAATATTAAATATAATTTAATATGAAAGAGTCCTCAATAATTTAAAAACTTTGTAGACGATAAACAAAAAATAATAATATAGCTAGAAAATAATGTTATGTTATTGCTTTTTTTGTTTCTAAAGGTTTTTTTTACTAAAAATAAACAATTATAAAAATAATAATTATATTTATAAAGAAAAAGTTATATAATATAATTTAATTTGTTTGATTGATATTATTAATGTATAAACAAACATTTTTATACATTTATTTGTTGGAATTTGAAATTAAAAATATCAAAGACATTTTTAATTTTTATTTTTATTAAATATTAAAAAATGTAGTTGATTTTGAGGTACAAAGTTACTTTTACATTATAGTATTATGTATTAATTTCATAATTTTTTTAGGTGAATCTAGCGGGACTTCTAAAACGTTTGAGAATCAAGTTCCCGAGAAAATGGTGGCGCATGCCATCGAAGACATTTTTTCAGCAGGGCTTCTTAAGAATAGACCTCAGCCCAAACAAATTTCTCCAAACACTTCTCGTTCAGTTTCGACAACCAATAGATCAACTTCAGTTTATCCAGTCAAAACCAAAGACCCGGCGCTGGAAACTTTTGAGAAAGCCGCTGTCGACTTGGACGACATATTTTCAGCCGGAATTGCTAAGGCCATGTCCAAAAATTCAACATCTGACATCCGACAGAGAAGCTACCCAACCCAAGCCACACGAAAACAACTTACGGAAGACGCTAAAAGGCTACGAATCCGGAAAGAACGTGAAGACCTTGACAATTTTCGAAATTTGTCTAAAGAAGAATGGGAAGCTCGGTTGCGGGTTTCTTCGGACAGTTCGGAAAAAGTCGTGGCAATTAATCAGAGTTCTTCAAACCAAGAAGATTCTGAAAGTGAAAGTGATTCGAACACTGAAGATTCGGACGAAAACAGTTCGAGCACTTCGACTACTGATAGCGAAAAAAATATGTCCAGCAAAGGTGTGAACAAGTATTTACTCAAGGCCATCAAGGAGAAGGAAAAAATGGGCAAAAGGAAATCTCTGAATGAGACAATTAGAGATGAGGTTGCAGCAGAGATAGCGAGAAAATGGCGGGAGCAAGGAAAATATAAAAAGTCAAAGAAAAAAAGCAAGAAAAAAGAAAAGAAAGGGAAAAAAAGGAAGGTCCGAAAAAAACACAAAAGAAGAAGAAATTGTTCAGATGATGATGACGATGAGGAAGACGAGGATGATGATGATGGCACTGAAGAGGATCAGACGAGTGATTCGAGAATCCTGACTGAGGATGAAATTAAGAAGGAAATTAAGGAAGAACCAGAGGACAGCAGATCAATTGGGACAGCAAAAAGTACTGACATTCCATCTAGTACAAATGTACAAAAGACTGATAAAGTAGTCAATACGTCACCTCTTAAAACTAAAGCGCAATTAAAATTGATGCCTGAAAATTCGAAGAAAACATTGTTATGCAATCCAGAAAAGCCTGTGACGACAAAAACGCTGACAACTGAGACTCAAAATTCTGAAGTGAAAACTTCTACAAGATCGGTACTTACTAAAGCTCAGTTGAAAACAATCCAGCCAATCAAAAAGGACGACACAGCAATTGTAAAGTCGTCTCTCATTGAGATTAGTCAGCCAGTAGTTAAGTCCAACATCAAACTGGACATCCCTCTGCAGATATCACCGAAAGATGCCTCTGAAACAGCTACAATTCCGTTGAAGATTAATTTAGCACCGTCATACAATGAAAGTGGAAAAAGAAAGTTGGATGTCAGTGAATACAAAGCGAGGGTGCTGCAGCGGAAAAAAATTGAACACAACCTGACACTGGAGCATAATAAAAAAGTTACCCAAATGATGGAAAACCCAAGTACAATGACACAGGATTTACTGAATATACCGTTGTTAAAACGGACGGAACCTAAAATTGCTGAAACCAAGGAAACAGCTAATCCTGTTGACGACGATCTGATAAAGATGAAAATTAGTGCTAATAAAGTTGAACCGTTTGTTTACCTCAGCAGAATATCATTGGACAACGTGAAAGCTGATCCTGATTGCTTTGAAAGTAAAGTAGACAGTCAATTGGAAAATACTTTGCACAAAATAAATGTACATTTTTTAAATGATGGTGCTATAAATATTGCTAATTTATCAAAAAACAATCTTCATGTTCCTGCTGAAAATAAGAAAAAAATACACTTTAACAATGTTGGAAAAAATGAAAATGATAGTATTTCATTGAATGCTGACAATAAAAAGTCTGAAGTAGAAAAAAATGTAAAATATTTTAAATCGTTAGAGCAATATAAAAAGGATGATGTTATTGTCTCACCATTGGTAAGTTCAGTTTCTCCTAAAGTGAATAACCAAATGAAAATTAAAGAGCAACAAACAGTATCACAAAAAGCGCACGATTTAAAAAAGGAAAAATTGCCAGAAGTTAAACAAGTAAATAAGGGCATTGTTTTAGAAGCAAAAGAAAGTTTAATCATGCCAAAAAAAGCAGAAAAAGAAAAGAAAAATGTGGAAAAAGAAAATATTGTGGAACAAGAAAAAGTTGAAAATCTTTTGCAAGCAAGTGTAAATGAAAAAGAAAGTGTGGAGAAAAAACTAAAAGTTTCGGAACTAAAGAAAAATGAAAAAGAAAACATATCCGAAGTAAAGAAAAAACAGAAAGAAAAAGTTGTGGATACGAAAAAAGATGACATTTTAGATTTGATAAATAAAACTGAAAAAACGAAAGTTAAAAAAAGTCAATTGAAAAATATTGTTAGAGAAACAATTAATGATACAAAAATACCCGAAAAAAAGTTAATAACAGAGAGCCAAAAAAGTGGAAAGGAAAAAGTTTCAGATTTAAAAATAGTCGAAAATAAAAGTGAACCGGAAAAAAAATTAGCAACAGAATTTAAAAAAATTGAAAAGGATGAAGCTTCGGAACCCAAAATAATAAGACTTAAAAGTGAATCAGAAAAACCGCAAACAATTGCGCCTGAGGAGCCAAAAATGTCCAAAAACAGCGAGATGATCAAAGCAGAAGTTGCAGAACAACCAAAAAAGAAAGAAGATCAGACATCACCCCGAAGAAAATTGATTCGCCGAAGAATACCAGTGAATAATGAAAGTGTTGAAAATTTTCAGACTAAGCCACAACGAAGGACCCGTTATAACAAATTTGAGAGTGAAAAGACTTCATCCGAAATTGAAGACAAAAACATGCCAGCAACTACTAAAGCCGAAAGTGTTTCCAACGAGAACAACAATTTGAATAAGCAGTGTAATTCAAGTGAAATGAGAGGTTTTTTTACAGAAGTAAGACAGTTGGAAGTCACAGCAGAAATGCCACCAGGTTTTACAGAAAAAAGTAAAACAAACAAAAATTCAAGCAATAATTTAAAATCTGCTGAAGATACAGAGAAAAAGCAGAACGAAGAATCACCTTCCACGGAATTGCTTGTCAGCAAAAGTAAACATGAAAGTGCCTCAACTAGCGATGCTTTGCCCGACACAGTTCCGAACGAAGATATGTCCTGCGGGGAAATGGATACTCCACTTTTTAATGAAATTGCCCGAATATCCACAACAGCTCCTGAAACAGAGTGTGAATTATTACTCTTGCCAAATGTCGTGCCATATGAAGAGCAAATGGACCTAGCAGAAGACTGCAAAGAATCGGAGATGGATAATCTAGGCCTAGGAGGAGTTCTCAACGACGAAATGCATCGTGATACCAGTGAAATTGTGTACGACGACACAATCAACTGCAATTCTCTACGTGTTTCGTCTCCAAAAAACGATCTTAAGGATGATGAGGAATTGGAAGAAGGCTCGCCACGCAGTTCTGGAAGTCCATTCAAAGGTTTTACAACTGAGGGTATAGGACTGCAGGACCTACAAAAGCCGCTCTTCAACCTGGAATTTGATGAAATTGACAATGCCTACACTGAGGGTTTGGATGTCACTGAACCAATAGATGAGTCGATCAACAATTTGGATGAGAAAATGGAGGAAACTGCCATTTTGCCATTACGTACAGTATGTGATGAGTCTATCAACACGATTCCTAATATAGAAACCACACCTTTACTGGAGTGCTCCAACAGTCACTTTAATGAGGAAGGTATGGTCAATGACAGACACATTAGGGATTTATTTGATCCGTCTAAAGAGCAAACTGTTCCTAAAAAACTGTTGGAAGACGAGGAGCAGCAAGGAAGTATTTTGGAGGACAAAGAGATTCCGTCTAATGGAAAGGGAGAAGGCCTGCCCAAAAGAGAAAAACTTTTCGAAGAAGTTCCTGAAACACTGCAAAATGTGGAAGAAGAACCTCTTGACAAAAACGTTAAAGATAAAATTGGTAAAAATCAATCTACTTTTAGTCAACAAATGGAGAGAACTGATGTGAACTTGGAACAAGTTACTAATCAATATAAAATGATTTATTTAAAAGAAAATTTGAATGATGAAACAAAACCGGTAGCATTAGACAACCAAGATGAAGACACTAGGGAGATGCCAGGTTTAGTGAAACCCATTTCGACAGAACAGGAAGAAATTAAATATGAGGCCAATAATGAGGATACCAAATCTCCAACAATAGATTTGGAAGAATTTGGGAAGAGCGAATCTGGTCAAAATACTATTAAGAATATTATTCAACAAACTCCTTATGTAGTTCTGGAAAAGTCTCCAGACATTGAAAGTCTGGTCAACAAAAGTCGTTCCAGAAATGAAAGTGACAAATCTAGTCCCAACAAAGACTCGAAATTGCATAAAGTCAGAAAGAACAAGCATAAAAAGAAAAAAGAAAAGAAACACTACACTGAAAATGAAATAAAGGCTGCAATCAATGAAGGAATTGTCGAGCAAGTGGAAAAAGTTAACACAAGAGAGTCCGTTATGGCAAGAATGATTCAGATAGATCTGGAAATCCACAAACTGGTGACGGAAAAATTTGCCTTGTACCAACTGCTGCAGGGAGGAACTCTTGCGAGTGAAAACGATCTGAAGAATAGTAATAATGAGATCTCCATGAATTTGGAAAAGGAGAGTAACTTGGGTTCTGAAAACATGATGATGGCCACACCATACATGGATCCTATTCTTTTGAACCCAGAAAATCCAACTAGTAGACGAACTTCAAAAGTTTCCAAAAGCTCTTCTCACCGAAATCGCAAGTTGTCGTCAACTTCGAACACCGATGAAATCGACAATCAGAAGCATTCTTCCAAGTCCAGTCGAAAGAGTGACGAAAAACGTGAAGAAAAGCGTGACAAGGAAAAGACAAAAAGCAGCAGAAGTCACACGAAATCTAAAGACTGCAAAAAAGACAAAGACAAAAAGAAAAGCAGAGAGGGAAGTGTGTCTTCTGAAGCTTCATTCAAGTCAGCTCAGACTGTTCAGAAGATCTTTGTGATCCCACGAAGTGAAATCGACAAAATGAATTCGGAAAGCGTAAAGAGAGGAGCTTTGGCGGAAACTAAGGGTGAATATAGCAGTGAAACTAAAGATAAATCAAAGAAGGCACCACTGAAGACGCTAAAAGACCTTCTCTCTGATCCGAAAAAGAAAAAGAAAACTAGTTCTTCTCGAGTTGTAAAGAACAGCAATAAAGAGGAAACTGAAAAACCAGCAGAGGAGGAGCATAAGAAAAAGTCTCCTACCAAAGTACCAACCAAAACTCTTGAAAAGTCAAAGAAAAAGCGGATGGTGATCTACTCTGACGAAAGTTCTATAGACATGGATTCGATAAACAAAAGTGAACAACAGAAAAAAGTAACTGGTTTGAGTTTGCTCGAAGAAAAGTTTCGACAGGAGAGTTTACAACAGAAAGTTGAAGAACCCATTTCGAAGAAACGAAAACCGGAAGACAGCGACAAAGAGGAATATGAGTCGGATACCATTGACCAGTCTTTCAGCTCGCTGATAAAGAAGAAACCATCTCCAGCTTCGAAAAAGAAAAAACTGAAAAAAACACCTGGAATCGATGAGGTTACGGAGAAGCATATCGACGATGCCATAAATGCTGTTGTGAAGAACGTCTCTGACTTGGAGCAGAATGACAGCAGAAAGGATAACAAAATATTCATCGATGAAAAGAACACCGAGGACATAACTGTGGAAATGGAAATAGATCCTCTGGCGGATAACAAGGAGCCAACTGATGATGGGAACCTAGCTGACGATGGGGATCTGATAGACGAGCTAATTGTAATAAGTCGAAATGTAATTCGAGTGAGTGAAACCACATCCGACCTGGAGAACGATGAAACGTTTGTCATTGAAAAATGCATTGAAGATGAATCACTGATAAAGAACAATTTGGGCAACGACGATTATACAGATGCCTTTTTGAATACTGATTCTCGAGGTTCTGGAGACAATGCTGTTGACTTCATTCTGGATCCGCTGAAAGAATCTGACTCCAAGTCCACTGTCGATAAAGATGACAATTTAAAGGATTTTTCTCAGAAGATACCCAGTGCGGAGAATTCTAAGAAAGCTGAACTCACATTCTCAGACTCTTTATTGGAGGACAAACGCCAGGAAGATGATTGTGATAAGGAAATTGCAGCTTATGAAGAGCAGGCTGAACGCAACGCGCGACTGAAATCACTCAGAGCGCAAACAACAATACCCTACAAGTCTAAGAAACATGCCTTGGCCAAACTCAACACACCACTTTTCCTGGACGAATCGAAGAATAGAAGTGTAAGCGAAGAGTTTCACTCAACGGAAACCACCAGTTCGTCCATTTCTGCTGTGATTCGTGATGAGAATTCCAATTCATCGGTCGACTCCAGAACCATCCAGGGCTCCAAGGGCAGGTACAGTGTGCTTCTGCAGAGAAGTAACAAGTACGTGACAAAATTCAGTGAAAAGAAAACAAGGTCGCTAGAGGAGATGAAGAACTGCAGAGTTCGGATTGTGGACAGCAAGTATACGCTCCTAGCGCCAAATGCAAGTGCACAGACTCTGAGAATGGCTGGCATATCGAAGATCAACGTGCCATCGAGGAAAATCGAGAGGCCAAACTCTGAGACGGAAAAATCTGAAGTCACAAGTTCGAGTGATTGTGCTGCAGTAAAAATGGAGGAATCAAGAGAGGCGACACCTGTTAGAGTGGCGACACCGGTGACAGTGGTGACACCGGTGACAGTGGTGACACCGGTGGGAGTGGGAACACCTTCGAGAGTGGCGACACCTACGAGAGTAGCGACACCTACTGGTATTATTCAACCTCGAAGATCTACCAGGATCAGACAGTACTCGGCACACAAGGGTCCGATTTTAGATATCAAGGTAAAGACGGGGAAAAAATAATGTGATTATTATTACAAAACAAAATTATCATAGCTTTAAATGAGAATTTTTTATGAGAAAAAAGTTTATATATTATATCTAGTCTAGTGAAATGAAACACGTTTATAAAAATGTGATATGACGTCGAGTTTAGAATATTGTACTTTCTTTATTTTTGGTAATTAATTTTACTTTTTTTTTCTTGTTTTAAAGTAGAATTGCTTTGTTGAATCTGATATACTTTTGGGTTGAAATTTATATTGATTTAGATTTTATTAATTGCATTATAGTATTAATGAGTGATGACCTAGCTAGTCAACATTTTTAATTATAATTCAATATTTTAGAAAAAGAAAACTTATGAAGAAGTGTAATAAAAGTTGTAGAATGATCTACATAACAAAGTTAGTGTTTCAAATGAATATTTGTTCTATTGTTATAGCAATAATTAATTATGTGCAATATTCTTATAAGAATTATAAAAAATGTATATTTATAAAGTTATAGTAAATTTTAAATAAAATAATATACGCACAAAGTGATCTGTCATTTTAGAAAGTCAATTTGTTAAGTTTTTTAACGTAAGACATTTAATTAACAAAATAATTGAATTAATAATGTTAAGATGTTGTAATTTTTGTTATGTTTTTAAAAATTTTATTAACTGAAACAATCATATCAGCTATGACAATTCAAATGTATCAATAAATGTGAAATATTAATGTTACAATTATTCCAAAATTTATATCACTGACCTGAACACAACAAGAACCACGCTTATTTTGTGGGAAAATTGATCCTCTTTCAAACTTGCTGAAATTTTGATATGTTGTAGAATGATCATATCTAGAATATATCAAAAGTTCAGCGAGTTTGACAAAGGCTCAATTTTTCAACAATATGTGCATTATCCTTTTTATATCAAGCACAATAAATTTAAGACCTTTCAATATTAATAGTTTTCACAACTTTACAAACAGACAAAAATTTCTTAATAATGCACAGATTTTTTTTTGTTTTCTTATGCTTTTTGGTTTCATCGTCCAGTGAGCCACAATTGTTTGTAAAACATAAGGCATAAATTATGAGCAATAAAAGTTCAATAGAACTGGTAGCTTTTAGCTTTTTCACTCATTACATAATCCTTTTCTCAACCCATCCTCATCTTTTCCCCTTCGAATATCACAACATTTTGTCTCTTCAAGATTGTTTCCTCACTGTCACTGGAATATGTCATCAATTTAATGTTCCTTAATGGAACATGGCAACGATCGATCTTCACTTAATGTTCTATATTTTGAATGCTTTACAATGTAGTTTAAGGTGGAGGTTTTCAATTTAAAAATAAAAAAAATCAATATAAAAAAATTCCATTTATATATATTTTTTAATACTTTAACTGTGCATATTTTTTTTTTTAAAAAAGCATGACTATGTAATTTTGCAAATTCTCTTCTGTTAAATGCAAATTCTATTCTGCATGCATTTTTGTTTTTATTTTAGAAAATTTCAATTTTAAAGTTCTTAGCGTCTTTTTAAAATTAAATTTATTTTCTGATTCAACAAAAATGTAAAAAGAAAATTCATATTTTTTAAGTTTAAAATTCTGATGAAAAAGATTATGAAAAAATTAGATCTTTAAACGAGAGAATTATACGAAGATCGTATATATTTTAGGTCTTTGACGATTCTTTTCTCGCGGCAAGTGAGGATGGCACGATTTATAGGTATAGTTTGACGTCCGATCAAGTGTTAAATGTTTACAAAGGTCATACTAGTGCTGTCACTTGCTTATGTATACAACGAGCAGACTCTAACGGCCAAAAACAAGAATGGATGTACTCTGGATCTTTAGACAGGACAATGCGTTGCTTCGATATTAGGGTAAATTTGAATTTTTATTTCATTTTTTGCACTTTTATTTTATATATTTTTTGATTTGTTGCTTTATTTTTATGTATATATTTTATATATTTTTTATTTTTTTTATTTTTATTTTTTTACAATTTTAATTTGTTTAGAGTGGAGAAGTAAAAGGAGTAACAGAAATGGGAGATGCAATACAATGCATGGATGCCAGTATTTGGAACGTACTCTATACTGGAACTAAGTTAGGCAATATTTGCAGGCTGAAAATGAAGGTAATTATTATATTCAATAAAAGTTTTTAATGTAATTGATCAAATTAGAAATTGGTTTAATAATATTTTAAAATTAATTTTCGTTGATTTTATTTAAGTTGATTTGTTAACTCATTTATTATTTTATTTTTTTTACAGACTGGCAGTTCAGTGGAACAAATACACACGGGTGACAACAAATGTGTGCTGGCTTTGAAAACAACTAACGAAGGTGTAAGGAAGGTTCTCATAGTTGCAGTTCGTAATCAGCCCATAACTATTCGAGATGCACAAACAGGATTACTGCTGCGAACCATCGTTGGTCAAACTCCTTACACGTTTTACAGTTTACTGAGAAACGAAAACTTGATATACTGTGGAACCAGCTTTACAACTATTCTTGTTTTCGATTTTATTGTTAGTAACTTTACAATCAACCAATGTTGTATTATTTTTAATTCCTTAAGTTTTATAATTTAAAAAAAATTTGACACTAATATAATTATTATGATTTTCAGACTAGTCAGGAAATACTTAAATTTACTGCTGGCATTGGAATCGTGTGCATGAATTTGTACAAAAATTTATTATTCGCAGGATGTTACGACGGAAAAATTTATGTATTTGATTTGCAGGTATGTATTTTGTATAAATACGTTTTATAATATAGATTTTTCGTATTCTTAAATTTTACTTATTTAAACTTTTTGCAGAACTCTGAATTAGTATGCAGTATGCCTGGACCTGGAAACATGTTGCTGAGTATGGAAGTCGTAGGAAAAAAGGTAATTGACATTTAATTTGTAATTAAACTTGTTTCTTTGATAATCAACTAATAATATAATATAAATGTTTAATATTAATTTTTACAGATCATAGCTGGCAGTAAAGATTTGAGTTTACATTCATGGAACATGCCAGATCAAGTGCAAAACATAATACAAAATAGACAATGATCGAAACTAAAGTCAACAATAAATCTAGTCAAAGCAACGATTACGCGAAGATAACGTCCTGAAAATCTTGTACTACAAACGTAGAATGATATTTTCTAGTTAATATAATTGTTTTTGGTAAATTTGATAAAATTCATCTTAGAAAATGCGAATCATTATACCGAATCATAATACTGCAGTAAATGCGAGCCAATTAGTTAGAGTTATGCCACTTTAAGATTTTTATTGCTTAAATGAAATACGCTGAAAATTTTTTAAACGAATAAAGTCGAAAGACGAAAAGTTAAATGAAATTTAACGAGAAAAAATTATTATTTATTTTTTATTTGAATTTTTCTTCTATATATTAAAGTTGGCAACTTAAGGAATGAATATTGTATTTGAAAATAACACTTTGTACAAAGAGAAATAAGCATTGTTTAATTGTATTAAAAAATGTATATAACAACAGATTTGTTATTAAGTTGTTGTACAGACTGAATTGTACAGAAAAATGATTTTTTTGATGAAAATAATTTCATATTAAGAAAAAAAGATTAAGTAATGTATGTGTATATATACATGTATTTATATAATTTATAGCTTAAGAATTTTAAGGTCGAATTTTACAAAAACATTAATATATATTTATATGTATACATACATATCCACAACATATAAATGTATATAGATATGTATTTGCAAGTTAAGCACATTCGAATTAATGTAAATATAAGTGTGAGATGAATTGAAGGCGTTATATAAACGCAAATTCAGGTGCCCTTAATGTAGTCTTCATATTTACTTTAAATCACGTCAAAAAATTATATTACAAAAAAAAAAAGAAAACAAAATGTAGAAAAAAAATTAATGAAATCACGAGCTAAGCGTATAAAAACGCTGCCAAATTCCGATTGTTTGCTTTTCTTTTCTTATTTGTTAAATTATCATTTACCGACATTTGTTTATAAATATATTTATTTAATCGACGGTAGGTCATATTAAGGGCGTATAATAGTGCATTTTTATTATAAAAAAAAAAAAAAAAAAAAAAAACGTTTTT
>JABFPM010003794.1:0-13760 GCA_022817325.1 Idris sp. 1 HC-2018 | reverse complement strand
TAGGTGGGGTTGTAGGTGGGGTTGTAGATGAGGTGGTAGGTGGGGTTGTAGCTGGTGATGTAGCTGATGTTGTAGGTGAAGTTGTAGGTGGGGTTGTAGCTGGTGTTGTAGCTGATGATATAGCTGATGATGTAGCTGGTGTCGTAGCTGGTGTTAAGGACCGCTTTTCCTATAAAGAAACGAATTATCGAAATTTTACTTTAATCTTAATATTTTTCTTTTTGCACTCAAAAAATAATTAAAAATATCAACAGAAAATTCGTGCAAGTAAATTTTCAAATCAATATAAATTATTGGAA
This sequence comes from Idris sp. 1 HC-2018, assembly GCA_022817325.1. NCBI lineage: Eukaryota > Metazoa > Arthropoda > Insecta > Hymenoptera > Scelionidae > Idris > Idris sp. 1 HC-2018. Next base: position 13,461 of record JABFPM010003794.1, on the reverse strand, counting down.
TAAGTAAAGTAATTATTTATTCACCAAGAAAATGTTGCTATATATTTTTCCATTCTACCAAAATTGTATGTTCGCTTTATGTATATTTTTTTAAATAACGCTTTTCTGTGATTTGAAAAAAATACTAACAAAATATATTCACAATGTAAATAAAAAAACAAATGATATTTAAACAAAAATTGATATTGGATCTAAATAAAAGTATAGGGCATTCATTTTTAAATCTTACTATACAATTTTATGTTATTGATATTTAATTCACAAATTATTTTCATTTGTAATATATGAGTTACACTACCGATATGTTCCTTTTAGAGGTTTTTTTATTTAATTAACAATTTGAAATGTGTCATCCTTAAATTTTTTATCGGGCCCAATTATTTTGTGCGTTTGAGAAGTCAAGGAACAAGAAAAAAATAGTCTTGAATGTGTTCTCTGAGTTCTAAAATTGTGATTTTTTTACATTTAAAATGAAATTGTATATCAAATTGCTTAATATCTATTTTTGTCCAGATTTTATTTTTTTAGATTGTAAATTTTATAATTCTCCAAATTAAATGTAAGCTTTGAAAAACAATTGTTTTTAGAATATTTTGTATTTTATACTTTTTAGTGCTTCATTATTTATAGTCAAATATGCACAAAAATGATTTTATTTTTGTTGTTGTAATCAATTATAAGCAAAACCTGATTTCTAACAATAAAAACACATCTTATGACTTCTGAATGACTCCTAAAAAACTTCTTAATGGTACCTGATAAATCTGAATAATCTTGAAAATCCCTCGAATGACCTCTTCTTGGCTTTTCAAAAACTTCTAAATGTATTTCTTATCATTTAGGAACAATCATTGCGGACCACCGCGGCAGTCTCAAAGGTCATGTTTCCGTGTCACAATAAAAACTATTTTGTTTACATTCAAATCACTACAATTGTATGTTCTGCATAGTTTAGTAGATACCGTAGAACGAATTGACTTGGAAACTAGCAGGACGACTTGTGGACAAAATTTTTTTTGTGTTTTACACAATATTATTATGAATAATTTATAACTGGTAATACGGTTTTTGAAAGTTCTAATTGTAGCGTCAAAAAATTTACAAACTTACAAAACTTGAAGTTGGTTTTACAAAATTTATTGTCACTAGTCTTATAGCTTGTATAGGTTTATACTTAGACACTGACTGTGAGAAATGTGTATGCATTTCTAATCAGCAAAGACAACTTTACGAAATAAGTTGCGTTTTATGAATGAATTAGGGTATCTGCTTTATTTATTCTTTTAGAACCAGGTTAGTTTCGCAGGAAATGATGAAAAACTATAGGAAAATAAAATAACAGTTGTTTCATAAAATACCGCGCCAAAACGAAGGTGAATTTTCAATTAAACCCTATATTCTCCATATATTATTTAAAAAAGTACCGTCGTTGAGGCACGATATTTTACAAAACAACACATTTATTTTTCCCTGCTGAAAAAGTCTTATAGATATACATAGAAAAATTTTTATATGGATCTATGCAGTTTTGTCCATGCATTTGGTCTTATTGATATAGAATTGCATATCCATTTATTAGTATGAATATGTAATTCCAATTTCAATTTATCCCTATCTGGATTTTTCTATATGGATGTATTTGTTTCTATAAGACTTTGTCAACAGGGTTGTAATTTGCTGTAGTTTTTCATAATTTCCTGTGAAACTAGCCTAGTTCCGTACAACAATTTTTAACGGACGTCCTAGTACACTGAGAGAATTATGATTTTAAAAATTACGATTAGTGCTAGTAAACTGAATGCATGAAGCACTTATTACATTATATTTAATCATTATTTAAAAGAACTATAGCGGTGCTAGATGTTTTTCAAATAACGTTTTAAAAAACTTTCAAACACTATTTAAAAAATTTCTATTACTGCTAGTTTTTTTTTTAAATGGTAATTGAATATAATCTAATAAGTGTTTCATGCATTCAGTTTACTAGCACTGATCATAATTTTTAAAATCATAATTCTCTCAGTGTAGTCATATTTATTTAAATTTTAAATTTTAAGATTTTTGGGGGAACTTCATCTAGTGACTTTCAAATCAGGTTATATAATGAAAAATGTTTTTCTAATTAAAATTAAAAGTAAATCTAAACATTCCTCGATACTTTTTTTGTTTGAACAATCGGCGAGCACAAACGCAGATCTTACGTTTTAAAATTATTTTTGTTTCAAATGTACTTGTTATTATTACTTCACTGTCTTCAGTAACTCAAAATTAAGTTACAAGAAGAATTTCAAGTAAATCTGTTGATATTTACAAGAATTATCACAAGTTGAAGTTAAAAAACCTATTGAATTTGATTGCTTAAAAAAATGTCGTTTTTATTTTTTATTTCATTAAATATTGTATGTACAAAAAAAATGTTAAACGGGGAAAAGATGCGTCTTTTAAAACTAAATATTGTATTATTTTTTAAAATTTAATGTGAACAATTTTTTAAATACAAATCCCACAATCTAGAAAAGCGCGAGGCTCGGGTTCTCGCGCGAGTCCGGTTATTGCATCCGGGCCTTCAATTACATATTTTTGAAATGATATTCGATTTAAATTGTTATTATTTTTAGGTTGAATTCTCTTCATAAGCGCCAAAACTTTCTCATTTCAATATATTAAAAAAAAAAAAAAAAGAAATAATACAGTAAAAAACAAAAGCAAAAAAAGTGTCAAAAAGAGCGACGTCGATGAAATCGAACCAAAAGAAAACAAAAAACCTGTGCAAAGAAATAAACAAAATCTTAATGATAACACCCAATTATTTACTAAAAAATTGTTGTTGATATATTAGTTGTAATTAAAAGTTTGTGAAATCTCATAATTTTTACCTCGTTTCACCCTATACAACTGGACGTACTAATTATACGCTTCGCATGTGACGTGTTCATATGTTTGAGAAATTAAACTGATTAAAAAAACTGAACAACTTAAAAATTACTTTTTGAGTGCCCCAGGAAAATTAAATTAAAGTAATTTTTAAATGTGAAATAATTATTTTTGACACATATAATTTTAAATTTTTACCTTTTCAATTAGATTTTCTAATTCTTTTAATTGTTCTTCTACTGTCATCTTGAACTCGTTGAAGGTTTTACTTAGATTTTCGGAGTATGTATCTGTCAAGATTTCGAATTCCTTTTTATCTTCTAGGGATAACTGTAAAAAAAATTTAATTGAATTCTGCACACTTCTTTTATTTTTTCAGCATTATTTTCATGTTTGTTCTGTTTTTATTTATTAACATAAAAAATTATATATATATTATATTCAAAAATAAGAGATGTTAAAAATATGTGCTTCATTTGAAGGAGCATCGCTAATGTAAATGTTCCTTGTTATTCATCGTACAGTGAAAATTGGCTAACAAAAACAAATGCGCGATGGCATTTTGCTAACGATCACAACGATTGCTGCTATATAAATTAATTATTTTCTATATTGGCGATTGTATTTAAAATAAAACATACATTTTATTAAAACATAAAAATTATTAAAATAAATTTACATAAACTTTTTATTCATTTTATCTAGTTTTTCTTACGTTATGACTAAAATTGAAAAGTCTGCGGCAAAATGCTCATAGTACCTGCGACGTAGGGTTTTTACAATAATAGTTTTATTTTATAAACAACAATATTTACCAATTCAACTTGGTCTTCAAGAGTGTTCAGTTTTTCCTTAAATTCTTTATCGAATTTTTGGTATCTGTCATCTAATTTGTCATAGAAACTAATTTTCTTATCATTGAACACAGCTGAGTTTGTTATAAGCTCCTGTAAAAAATTTATAAATTTTTATAAAAATGTTGAATTTTTATTTTTATGTGAATTAACGTCCGCTTTGAAGACTAGCATCTTGTGCTTTGCTTTAGATTAGGCACTTGTTTTGATTCAATTCTAGACACGTTAAAAAGTGAATAAATCGTTTCTTGAATCTTGACACCCACGTGTAGAAAATTTACAAATTTATTTAAAGGATTATTATTTTATACATATAATTTCATTTATTTACCTGTATAATAATTTTTGTTTTTTCCTCCAATTGGTCCAATAATGAATTTACTTGGTTTTTGAGTGTTATTCTTAGTATTGCTAGGGGTTTATCGCTGCCTAACTATTAACAAAAATGTTATTATTTATTATTAAGGTGGCTCAAAAATGAAACAAATATAATATATTACGCAACTAGGGCGGAAAAATGTGATTTTGCGTGGTATTGCGAAACGAAGCGAATTCGAGTGCTGCAGTAAACGAGTGGCCGTTTTCCGTCTTACGTAAGATATTTTCTTTACCAGGGCAGATAGGCCATTTTTTGTGGCTCAAAAGATAGAAAAGAAAATGGCATTTTACCGCCTTTGGTCCTTTTAACCTGCATATATATCTCTGACATATTATTATTTTTTTTCACCTTAAGGTGATATGTCAGTCGATTTCAGGGTATCTCTCTCACTCACATCCAGACTTTAATAGTTCTGTTTCTTTCCCACTTATGGGACTGATATATCACCTTAAACATCATAGTAAAATTTTTTATTTAAGTTTTAATGAAAAATTAATACTTCAAGGTAAGACTAAATAAGTTTTTTGGTTGAATGCATTTAAGTTCTTATAAAATACAAAAATGATTACTTAAACTTTGAAAAACACTTTTTCAAAATATTTTAAATCTTGTTTTTCAAAATAAATCCGAAAAATATGTAGTTAATGTTAATCCTTAACTCCCAAGTTTTTGAAATTGTTGAACAATTATAATCAGGATAAATGTTTAAAATAATTATAATCTGATTTTTAAATTTTATGATATATATATCAATAAATATTATCTTAATTAAAATTCAAATAAAAGTCAAAGTTTTTTTTAGTTTTTTACACTGAAGTGATTGAAAAAAAACTAAGGCCATAGATTTTTAATATTTAATTGATTATAAAATTATCATCTTTTTTTGGCAATTTTATGCAAATTAAATCAGTATTTGCGAATCGGTTTAAATTTTTAAAGTAATTATTATATAAAACTTACTTGTCTAATATTTTCCGTAAAATGAGAAATCATTATTGAAAAGTAAAGTTATATGGATTTAACGTGATTTTTTTAAAATTGTTTTTTCATTAACTTGATTTAATATTTAAAATTTATTTTTGATCTTTATGTTCGATTTATGCGTTTATTATTTTTATTTGAATTATTTCACGTTCGACTAATGTCAAAATTGAACATAATAATTAAAAAAAACTTATTTTATCAATGCATAGTTTTGAGCCACCTTAATGAGTAATATTGTTTACTTACTTCTTCAACATCTTCTGCAAAGTCATTTGTAGTTTCTTCTATTTCGTATTTAAATTCTATGAATTCTATATCTACACTTTTTTGTAATTTTTTTTTTATTTTAATAATTTCACCGGTAGGCATCTGTAAAGAAAATCGTGCGGTTAATTGTAATTTTTTTAATTTGAAATATTTTCATTAGTTTTAGCTCAGATTAAATATAAATATTAGGGTAGGCCGAACAAATATTTTTTTGATCCGCTTCCCCTTAAAATCAAAGTTTTCGATGAAAAAAGAAAACTCCACACACTTTTAGTAATTTTTTCCAAATTATACGAATGCTCTTCAAAGGCCACACAAATTTATCCAGTTCCTTTTTTATTTAAACTTGTGCTTAATCAATTGAAATTTCACTTTTTTGGAAAATTTTACAAAAAAAAAATTAATTTATTGATTCAAATGAAGTTTTATATTATCATAAAATCATTGAGAAAAACATTATTATGTATTTTAAAAATAAAATTAACCCACACTGAGAAAACTGTGAACCTTTTTTAACTAACTGATATAATAACCGATTTACGGCAATTAACGATTAACCTAAAACGCTCTGCTTTCTAGAAAAATTGGAAGTTTAATTTAGTCCCGAAATTAGCAAGAAGCGCTACCTACCTTAGTAGACGGTGCCGCGCGGAAAACGTAAACATTCTTCATTTCCGAAATTCGTCACAGCTCACTACCGATGTCGGTAAAACTCCGCCCACTTTGTGTCGAATAAAAATAAGAGTGTGTGCGTGCAAGCTTCTTTCACGTTCAAGTCAATGTAAGCGTGCGCACGCACACACTCTTATTTTCATTCGACACAAAGTGGGCGGAGTTTTACCGAAGTCGTTAATGAGCTGTGACAAATTTCGGAAATGCAAAATTTTAACATTCTTCGCGTGACATCACCAACTAAGATAGGTAGTGCTTCTCACGAATTGTGGAATTTAAATTGATGAATGATTTTTGGTTATAGACTGCAGCGAATTAAGATAAAAAATCATATATTATTCGATAGTTAGTTTGTTATCCTCTTTTATGTAAAGTTTGACTTGCTTTTAAAGTTACACAGTTTTCTCGGTGCAATACTTAATGTTCAAAAGCATAATTAATACATATTATGAATTGCCTTCTATATTAACGTTTCCTAAAATTTTAACTTAATTCTTAATGAGAAATATATTTCACTGAGAAACCAAATTCATGAACTTTACATTTTTTTCTTTGTACATTTTGCAAATTATATTTTAAAGTTCAAAATTTTTTTGTAAACTTTACAATAAAGTTAACTAACTCAGTTTCTTAATGCAGGGATACATTTCAATAAATTTATAAAAAATAAACATGTAGCAAATTTTTACAAGTTACCTTGTGAGGACTCATGAATTCAAAACTGGCATGTAATTTATAATAAAATAAAAATTCGTAAAATATAAAATATTATACTTTAAGTAAACACGTATTATTCGTAAAGTGTAAGAATTTGATCTCTCAGTGTATAATGACTTGTTAAACAGAATAGGATAGTTAATTTGAAAATAAATAATACAAAAATTGATAAATTTTTTTACTGTCAGTGACAGTTATCGTCTCTTTTCGATGCAGTGTTTCAATTGTCACCTAACAAAAATTATTTATAGATTTATATAGTGATTAACAACTTGAAAAAAATATATAGTAGTAAACACTTGAATAATATGTTTTCTATTAGATAAAAAATTGAAAAAAAGAGTAATAGCATTTTGTTGAGTCAGTGATAATTTTTTTAGAATTCTAAAAGCTATATTGACTTAATTTGACCTGAATTTTATAAGAAAAATTATACTTTATTTCAGATAAAATACACTATAAATCGAAGAGAGACACGTTTTTTATATGCTTAATTTTATTTTATTTACCTGTTGAATGTCTTTCATTAAGAGTGATAATTCTTCGGAATAATTTATTTTGAATTCATATTTTAATGTTTCTAACTGCTTTGAATATTTTTCTATCAACTCTGTCACTCTCTGTGATTTTGGTTCTAACTGTAAACAAAATTATATAATGAGTTAATTTTTTCATATTTCATTTTTTAATATCGTGTTCACTTCATGGAAATGAAACCGACAGATCATAAGTAATTAGGAAATACACAAGATTTGTTTAAGAAAATTTTTTTAATAAAAAATTAAGGAAATATTGTTTAGTTTGCCCACTGGAAATTGTGAAAATCGTCGTTATGGGAATCAGTTTAAGAGCTAAAAATTGTATAATATTGAGGTTCTAAGTGATATTTGGTTTGGTATATTCAAAAGGACATGGCATATAATTAGTTGTTTTGTACAAATTAAATATAAGCAATCCTACATATATTTGCCTCTTAGTTGTAAAAAGTCAAAAAATTTATGATTAAGGGAACATCTTTTGATCTAATTTGTTCTGTTTTTTTGGTCTCTAAAATACGCAAAAAATAGAGGTGACTTTAAAAATTTTGCAGGTAACATCCTTCAATATGCTATCAAAATCAAATTTAAATGCAATTTCATTGTAGCAGTAAAAGAATGTTGGAACTCAGGGGATACATTTTAGACTATTTTTTTTTGGCTTCTCAAATGCGCAAAAAATTGAGCTCAATGAAAAAATAAAAGTAATCCTTTCAAATTGCTCACTAATATAGATGGAAAATCCGCAATTTTTCTATTTTTTTTCAAAGGGTTAACATTCGTACTAAATTGATCACAAATTTATACACAATATTAAATTAGTTTATAAATAATATCAGTGTTAGTTTAAAGCCATGAAATTCAACAAATTTCTTAATTTAAGAAATTTTAATTAGTTTGTCACATTTGTGTTCGTAAAAGTATTTTCGTTCTGTAGTTTTATCTATATTTGAACCTTAAAATCTTGAGTGATTTCACGTACTGTTTTTAAAGTGCATTTATCAAAAGAAATTAATAACCATAATATATATAATAATAAAAAAATCCAGTATATTTCACTTATAACGAGAATTCAACCGCAACAAGCACATTTAAAATTATTAATTGGTTTTATGCATTAAAATGCAGTATAAGATAAACGCTTACAAGACGGTCATAATAAAAACTCGGCCATAACAATAAATTTAAAAAATAAGCATATTTTTACTATTACAAAAAAGAAAAAATTATTTAACGAAGAATGAACCTTGATTTTGAAACATTGTTCTTAAGAAAATTGTAAACTGTTCTGATGATGCAAATGAAGATGATTAAGAGTGCAGAAACACTTTCTGCTTTAATATAAAGATATACTTATTTTGTGAAACGTAATTGACTACTGTATTGTTTTCTTTTACATTATTAAGAAAGTAAAAAATATTGTTGGAAAAAATTATACTGAAAATAGAAAAAAGTAAACTATCAACAATATTAAATTATTTTCATTAATTTGTATCTCACTTAGATTTTAGCAAATAAAGATCATAATGAGCAAACTTCGAGATTTTCCTTGAATCTCGTTATAAAAGAAATTTACTGTATTTAAAGATATTTTATTAATGTTTATAATAGTAGTTTACTTGACAAGTGATCGCAGATGATCACAACTTTCTCCTCTTGTCAAGTACAGTATTTTTTCTTACAAGCAATGAAAAAGTGGCTTCTTTTCCCATTTTTTTTTCGGTGAAACAATTTGACATTATTATAGTTAAATGTTACTTTTCCTTTTCTTACCGTAAACAGTGAGAAAATAAACTAATTTTACAGTACGTGTAAGAAAAATTGGTTTTCTTTATTATTTTTAAGGTACACACGAGATTGTATCTCTAAATTCAAATAGTGAGAATACACGTTTTTGAATCATTCACCCAGTTTGCACCTCTTTTTACCACGGAATAAAGATTTTTTCAAATTTATGAACATTATCATAAAAGATTTTAATCGTTGTTTTTGAAAATAATGTAAGAAAGTTTTTAAGAAAATAAAGTAAGAAAATAATGTAAATAAGTTTTGAGTAAAGCAAACATTGTAAGTATTAATTTTAAATGTTATAATTTGTTCACAAATAATACTATTTAAATAAAAATATTTCTTTCTTAAAAAACAAATCAGGTGATTTTAGTGAAAGATTCAATTCAAATAAGCACTTTTTTTAGTTATTTTTTAGATGCCCTCGTTTTCTTGAATTCTTACATAGTTTAGTTATCAAATTGGTTCTTCTAAATATTCCCGTGAAAGAAAAGAAATATTCTTGGATTTTGAATTATATAAATGTCAAAAGTCTTCATAGTTTCAAGCAATTCAAAACTAACTTAATACACAAGAATCAATAAAATCGATTAATATTTGTCAATTTTAGGCATTCCAATAGATATCCCAACGTAAAAAGTTTGACACTTTTATAGCATATACAGGAAATAACAGTTTCTGAAAACAAACGATTGATGTTTCATATTGATATTCTATTAATATAATATAAAATACCTTTTTAATCTGCTCCAGTATTTCGTTTATATTGCTTTCAAGAGCTTTTTCAAATATTTTATGTACCCTCTTTAATTTTCTTGTGAATCTTTTTTGTAAAATGTGGAATGTGGATGATTCATCATCATTGTCTATCTGCAAATGAAGTTTATAGATTATCACTTATTTTACTTCAGTTTTTACTGCCATCTCTATATTAATTTCATACAACATCACTATTTAGGATACATTCAATGTAAACATTTTTTATGTTTGTATCTACCTGCAGAACCTATACTAACAAATTTATTCTTTTTGAATTATTTTCTTCGATAATGTTTTAAGTTGATTAACTCGTTTAAAGTTTCTAAAACTCACTAACCCTACTGTCAAATTATTCTGAAAGCGTAAGCGAAAAACTTTTCATTTGGTCGGTTTTTAGAACTCAAAGTAAATTAATGAACTTAAAATTATTCAAGAAAATAATTTTACATTACGGGAAGGTATTGTGCTTTTGGACGCTTTTGCCTTGGGATACTTTAAATAAAAAATAGAAATAATCTGAGTTAAGGCTTGTGGATGTTATAAATTGGGTATTATACAATTCTTTATCTATCAAAAAAGTTATTATCAATCTTGAGGTTGAACCTGCGGAAAGAAAAAGGCCAATTTCTTAAACGCTTTTCATAAAAAAATATTAAACAAATACAGTCAACCCAAAAATAAATCTACAAAACTTTAATGAAAATTATGGATCTTTCTTTGTAGATGAGCTCATTCAGATGTTGTTTAAAAATCAATTTATAATTATTCTAGGGTCATTGTAAAATATGACTTTACTTCTAGAACTCAGCCAATCATGTTAATACCTGGTAAAACCTTCACTGACTTGTATACAAAAATGTATACCAGGCATTAATGAGGGCATGACTGTATGAAAACGTTATTCTCGTGAATTATCACGTGTCTAAAAGAACAAGTTGGGTTTATAACCTAACTTAATAGGGTTGCAAAGAAATTTTATCCAATAATTCAACTAAGTAATATGTTAACACGACTCAGTCAGTGATATACAGAACCGCTAAAAGGTTAGGAAAACTCTGCAGATATTTAAAAGTTTCATTCACTTTAATTGTAAATAATTTCATTTAATTTACCTTTTCACCTTCGATCTTCAATGTTTCCAAAAGGCTCTCTAAATTGTTTTCGGTCTGAAACAATTATATGATTTAACAAGAATATTTTCTATATATGTTACGACCGATTGCGTTTGAAAAACTTTGCAGATGTTTAAAAGCTTCAGTCACTTCAATTGTAAATAATTTCATTTATTTACCTTAGATTCATCTGCTTTACAAAACTTATTTTTTGCAGATTCTATTTCTGCAAGAAAGATCGTCCCGTCGAATGTGTCAAACTGAAAAAATTATATGATTCAACAAGAATATTTTTATATATGTCACAATCCGATTGCGACTTGAGCATCAAAGCATCGAAATAAGATCGCAATTTTTTTTTCTAATGTCGCCAATCTTTTATCGGACTTGATAAATCCAAGGACACGTTTGTAGTGACGTTTAGGCATCAATACATCGATACATCAAGAGTATCGGTATTACTGTATATTGACATCTTTGTATTGATGTATCTATATGTGCCATAACTGGACTACTCACACATATAAAGTCAAAACATTTATGACTAATGGGCGGAGCCATGCCAAAATCGCATGTGGACTCTTGCGATTTTCGTATATTTACATTTCAAGCTATCTTAATAATCGAATTTTATGCGATTAATGCTTGTAAGTTCTATCTGTGTATAATAGTACATTATTTGACAAGTGGGAAAAGTTGACAATTTCGCGCGAGTGTGAAATAACCCAACGAGTGAAGCGAGTTTTTTTATGTCTTTCATTTGTACAAAATTAACTAAAATAAATTATGTTTTAATGTATTTTATTTGCAAAAATGTGTTGAAAATAAATGTTAATAATATAAAGTATTTTTATTGCAAATTATTAAATGTAGATGACACTGCAAACTACATTGATAAGTCACTGTGAATGAACCCGAAGAGAAGATAAAACTTGAAAATTTAATATTATCGTAAAAAGTTCTTAAAAATGTAATTTCCTGACAAAAAAATCATTAATTATAAATTAAAAGATCGTTACATTTCAATTTTTATATAATCACACATGCTTAGATGCGATTTTATTACTACGAGTTGTATATTTTTATTTAAATAAAACTATATACACTGAAAATCTATTATGGTAAATATAATCTGAATTTAAGGTTAAATCCACAGCCAACCTTGAATTTTGCTTAGAATAAATTGACAAATTGTTGATTCAACCTGAGTGTCAGGTTGATCTAACCAAAACTTCAGGTCGGCTGTGCATTCAACTTGAATTTCCGGTTTTATTTACTTGAATAGGTTTTCAGTGAACCTTTTAGCTACGTAAGACGAGATATCTTGCTATGTATTTCTGTTATCTATACATGCAAATATCATAAATATAAATATAAAAATACAAAGAATATATATCTCGTAGATTAGTTTCCAAATTGTTTGACGAGATATTTCGTCTTCAGTAGCGAAATGCTTAAAAATAGTTTTTTACGTGATAAAGTTATATATAAGAATTTTATTTATTTACCTCTTCTTTTAAAATTGAGGTTATATCTATAACTTCATTTATAAAAATATCATAAATGTTTTCCAGGTCCTGGGAAAATGTGTTCTCTATTTCTAGGAATTTAGCAATGTACCCAAATGACATCTGTGAACAAAAATTGTATAATTAATTAATGTTTTTAATTTTTAAGTTAGAGTGTAAATTGACATGGAGGAAAAAGATTTACCATACCAAGATATTATTTCAAATCTTTATTGGTTTCGATTTTTTTTAATAATTATATAATTATTTAATAATCAAATAAATTAGATAGATCGGGCGAAGTTTTCAACTATCTAGAATGGCCAGAGACAGTCATTTTTACTGTTCATGAAAACCATCATATTGTTTTCAAAATATTTACATAAATTTGTTTTATTATTAGAAAATAGTTAAAAAATATAATAAAACAAAAAAAGTTTCTTCAAACACATATTTCACTGCAATTCACTGTATCAAGAATAAAACAAGACTACTAACGATGTAAACAGTGAAAACTCATACTTGACTGAACTCAAAAAAGCAGTGCCATTTATAGTTGCAATAAAAATTATAAAAATGTGCGATTAGCTTATAAGAATTTTTTTTAATTATAAAACTATTTATTTATACTGAATTTATAATAATTTAGAATTATTTTTTAAATTATTTTTATCAATATTATAATATTTTCAATAACAGCAAAATGTTTGTATTTTAAGGTCCGCTTTCTCTTTTGAATGTGATTTTTTATGATTTTGATAGGATAATTGATATCTTTGAAGATGTTTTCAATCAAATTTAAATTTTGTTGGTAGAATTGTGAATTTTTGTACAACCAAAAGAATACCAAAAAACTTTTTAAAATGTATGATAAAACGATAAAAAAATTAACTTACGTTAACATCAATATTTTTATTTTTAATGTACAGATGTTACTTTTAATGGTTTTTCATGTTTCTCATAATTGTAAGGCAGTGTCTATTTGCACGTCACCCGTGTACCCGTCTACCC
>JABFPM010003793.1:0-13761 GCA_022817325.1 Idris sp. 1 HC-2018 | reverse complement strand
TAGATCAATCACATTTAAATTTCGCGGGTTTTTTAAATCAATTTCCGGATGGGACTTTAAATGAACGGAACGTGAGACTTTACGTGAAAGAGGACTTTAAGTGATCGGACTTTAAGTGGAAGTCAAGTGTATTTTAATTTTTTCTATGGAAATTAAATCTACGTCTTATTAATACAGTTTACTGTTTTTAAAAATTATAAGTAAAATGAGTAAAATAACAATTATAATTCAATGTATAGAAACATCCTTAATCTTCATATTATTGATTATTTAAACTAACTTATAAATCTCTCTACTACAGATCAAGAGAAAGTGAATCATGAAGATAGTTCTTCAGATCCAGAAAAAAGCGAAGGAACATTTAACGGTAAAAAAAGAGAACAAGTAAAATTTTATTTAAAAAAAAGAATTCATAAAAATTAAGATTAACTTATAAAATCTTTTTACAGGAAAAAAAAGAAGAACGACGATGAAATAGTTAATTTAGAAAAAATTCCAAATTTTCTGACGATTCTGATTAGAGTTACCAATATTATGTTACATAATTCTGAAATTTGGTATATATTTTCGAAGTATTTCAATATAAAATAATATATCACAATTAAAGAATTATTGTTACTATTTTTTCAAGTATTCCTTGCCTCAAACTTGAATTACTTAATTAACTATAAGTTTTATATAGTAAACAGACAGATTAGGTTTAGCGTTTAGAACAAGTTTTTTCATAACTTCAAATGTTTGTTTCAATTTTCTTAGAGTAATTGAATTGACAAAAATAGCGTTTTTTCAATGTATTGCTTAATTGTTAAAATTTTCGGTATGCAAAGATTGTTATTAAAAATCGAAATATGTATTCTATGCTTTTCTTTCAAAATTTGTTAGAAAAAATTCTATATCTAGATGTACTTACCTCAAAAACCTTATGTGAAAAAAATAATTACAATTAGACATAGTAAAAAAATTAATTGGCTGAAATTTGTTTAGATAAAATTGAATATAATAATATTCCTATTTGTACAGTTCATCTACAGGTATTTTTTTAATTTTGTTTTGTCCACATAATCGCAGCCTTGTCGTGGCGTGGAAGCTTAAGTTTATTAATAAATTTCATATATGAAATTCATTATAAACGAACTAATGCAAATAAATATGTAACACATTTAACCTTGTAAAACTCATCGACTTTACAAAGATACGGATAATTTCTAATTTGTTAATAAATTATTCAATTTCTGTATCAAAAATAATGTTTTGATACAAAACAAATGTTTGTTTTCAAAAGGAGTTAACTAACTATGACAAATACCTATTTTATATTTTGTTTTTAGTTACTTATTTTGGGAGTAATTTTATCAACATAAAATAACTATGGTACATACTCCAGGAAACTATTTTGATTTAACTATAGCTAAATTATTTCCAAGTTGTCTAAATTTGGATCATAGTTTGATCGCAGAATGATCAAGTGTTCTGATTTATGATCGTTGTTAACTTTTGGATGAAAACTGATCATTATTTGATCAAATCAAGTCTCATATCAGGATTTGATCAAACTTGTATTACATTTTTTTCGTTTGGGATTATGAATTGACCTAGAAAATGAATCAATTTTGAAAGGGTTATATAAATATCTTAGTTATTCATCTATTCGTTAGATTTTTCCATAAGAGACACCTGAATGTCTCAGACAGTCCCGAAATGACAATAAACAAATATGTCCCTTTTGGAGATATTACTCCAGTAGCGCTTCCTACTCTTTTGCAGCCTTTCCACTCGTTTTCTTTTTTATTGCCATATCCTTTTCTTATTATCCTTCATACAGCATTTTGCTATAATCTGACAATGAAGAGCGGCGTACATCTGTAGGTACCGGAAAACAATGAACCAAGAGTTGTATACGATTGTGGGCCGGCAGATAGCATTGTATAATATACTCTGCCGTTCCACCCCCAATGACTCTGCCTCCTTCCTCGTGCTGCCGCTTCCAACCTTTGTCCTTCAAGCCGCGGATCTACTCGCGCTCGCAGCTTGCTATGATTCCTACTTTGTCAACATTAGCTCTGATGTTAATGGATGAGATCCTCGTCGCTGACAAAACTTACTCTCTCCCCTTCTCTTGCCCCTTTCCTGGTTTGTGGTAACCGATCATCCCCTTGTAGGGCTCTCAGTTGAGCTAAATAATCATGAATGCTCGCTAATTGTGAACGCTGTTGTACTCAAAATTGTCGAATTTTTTGACTAAAAGTGTTTTATGATTTTTTTTTAGAAAAGAACTGGTATGTTTTTCTGACATTAGTATAATGAATAATTTTTTTCAAAGTAAAAAACTTCTAAGATCATAATAATCACTAGGAAAAAAAATTCATTATATTTCAAGATTAATTCAAATCTTTAGTTCCCTTTTTGTAATTTAGAACAAAAAATTAAATACATTATAACTAATTAACAATTATAAAAATCTTAAGATGATATTAGTAAATATTTAACTATAAGAATAATAAATCTGGAACTCGAAGTTATTGGGTTGGAATTCGTAATATTTTAAAAAAATGTCAATTTTTTACCAATAGTATAAAACTACTAGCTTACTCTTTTAGTGAAATTAATGATTTTCGAGTAAACAAAGAGGCATATTTATATGCCGACCATAATTTTTGAAGCAACTGCTGATTATGTTCGATAAAATATCCTTAAAGCTTATATAATTCGGCGAAATTCAAAAAAAATTAAACGCTTTTTCAACAATTTTTAAGAAATTTATAGTTATTTAAAATTACCAATCTGAAAAACCCATTTTTTTATCAGTCACAACCCTTAGAATTCAACAAAATACATTTTTAACTGGAGATTTTGAAAGCTAAAATATCACGCTTTCAAACAAAAAACAATATTAGTAATTATCTGCATTAATGTCAAATCTAGTTTAGTTAGTGATAAGAAAGAAATTTGTTTCAGTAAGTGATAAAAAATGTTGAATGTGTGCAGAGTTTCCCAAACTTTCTGGTGGTAGTGTATAACATTTTTTGTTCACGAAATTTTTTCCACAATTTAAAAACGATCCATTATTTATCTAATAACAAATTTAATCAATAATAATGTAAAAGACCTTGGCTTCGCCCCGTTCCCCTGGAACCACGACTGGAGCTAAAATCGGTCTCGCGAAGTGGCTGTTTGCTCCCTTGTTACGAAAATAACTATTCCAATCCTTCTAAAAAAGTTGTCATCCTGAGCCCATGGTGAAAAATTTTATCATTCATTGATGTTGTAATTAATAATCCTTCAATATTTCTAACTCTGAATAATGCAACGTAAACAAGTTGTTGATCTGGATGTTTATCATACGCATGAACAATTTCATCAAAAGTTCACTGCAAAAACAAGTGACTCTTTTTGAAGACACTTTTATGAAGGCACTTTTGGTGCCTTAAAAGAAGACACTTTTCTGCCTTAAATAGTGTCTTCAGTTCATAACCTATAATTCAATTTGTATTGAAAAACATGCATTTGAGTGGTAAGATTATTTCATGTAACAGTTTGTTAAAATGCAATTCTGCTTATAAATTTAAAAAAGTATGGAGCACTTTTGTCTAAATTGTTCTTTTGTCACAATTGTTGACAGTTTATTAATTAAACATGTCAGTTTACATAAAAACGAAGCTCATTTCAAAGTAAAATGTTTATTCAACGGTTGCGGAGCAACATTTTCGAAATGGAAAATGTTTGATCTGCACATTTCCAAAATTCATCCGGACAAAATTGCAATGTTAAATGCAGGCAACATTGATGAACATGGAAATGTTGCAAATGTTCAAATAAATCAAAATTAAAGTATTGCTGGAATAACAATAATAAATGACTGATTTAATTACTACAATTGAAAGAAACAAATAAATATTTATACATAATTTTTTCTATAGGAAATGCACTCCAACTGGTTTTTCCAACACAACACTTACTACTGTATGTTGCACAATTTTTGATCAACATTCGAGAAACGTTTCGAACTTCTCAAGTTGCTATACAACAAATAACTGAAGGACTGAAAGAAATATTAGATATTTTTTCAAAATGTTTACTGGTAATTATCATATTATAATTAGAATATTAATTGTGATAATTTCCACTTGATATTTAAATTTTGTATATAAATCCATTAGCTTTTTTTCTATATTTAAGAGACTGTTTAAAAAAAAAATTCTTAGCTGGCTAGGGGAAAAAATCAAACTTTAAGTTGTAAGAAAAAGAAGCCACGAACTTTTCACCACTTTTGACAAAGATTGAAGGGCGCACGGGAGCTCCAAAAATCCTATTTTTTAGTCATTTTTCATATTAGCTGCTCCAAATAAGTTTAGATCAACTAATTTCTCACTTTTTTTTATTTTGGGCCCAGATATATACCCTACAAGACACCTACAAATTTATTTACTTCCGCCGTTATTTAAGTACATGCCAGAACTTTTACCATTTGACTTTTTTCAATTTTTTTAGCTTTTTTAATCACTCAGGGCTTTCAAATGAGTTTACTATCATAAAATGAATGCAAAAACTGTATTTGTTTTTTATATGCAAAAAATTCACCTTTAGGTTTAACATTTGAAGGCATTAGGAGCAACATTTTTTAATATTTTTTGACCCATTTTTCTGTCAACTTGAATTTTCATTTTCTCCCCTAGCCAGTTGAAAAATTTTGTTTCCAAACACCGTAATATTTAAACATTGAAAATTAACATTTGAAGATAAAAGTTAAACAATTTAAAATTAATTTCACATAATTTTTACAATTTAAATACATTCTACCGAAGTTGTTTGGAATTAGTGGCTTTAATTTTCTTAAGCCTTATTTGGCAGCATTCTACATTTCAAAAAAATCATAGTTTATATGTAATGTATAAAAATATGAGCAGTATAACAATTACAAATATTGAAAATATATTATTTGTAGGATGAAATAAGACAACACTCAGATGAAGAAACGGATACAATACATGTAGACGATGTAGCCCGGATATGCAGTCTTTTAGCACCAGACGTGTTACTTTATCCTGTAAATTCAAAGTATTTAATAGATAAATTATTAAGAGAACAATTTAATATGGTTTTTCCGGAAAAGATTTAATAGAAAAACAAATATGTATTGCTCATTTCTTTTTTCGTTTTGTTCCACACTTTTTCGCTGCAGGTGGTTTCATTCTGTGCTGCAACCAGGAAATCATTTGATCCTCTTTCCTGTGTTGTAGAATGTGATCTGATTTTATGGTATCTCGAATTATTTGTCTTTCTGGGTAAATTTTGTTTACTATATTTACATTAAATAATGCAATCATTCGATTGACTTCTGCAGTTGTCCATCTTTTTCTTGTACCTGATTTACAATCTAAAATAAATATTATATTTTAATGTTGAAAATTTCCAAATGTATAATTTTGAAATAAATCTTTTGCTGGGAAAATAAAATTAAAATAGTATAACATAAAAATATAATGTTAAAAATAATAGAAAATAACAAAAATAGTATAAACAAAATATATAAATATTTAATAAAAAAAAGGAAAAATAATTTGTTTATTAAAATTAATTAATTATGATTTATTAAAAATTATTCACTGTTCATTGAGCTATTCGAGGGTAATTGTTACTCCTTTCAACGCAGGATAATTTAAAACAATTGTTCGCGCGTAGTTATAATCTCGTGGTTTTGGGTAATCATCTGTCACTTTACGCAAATCTCGTGCCTAGAATAAAATAAACTTCGACAAAATTTCATCCATATTACCTTCATCTACATGTTTCTGTAGATTTCCAGGCAAAATAGGAAGATTCACAGGAAATCTTGTATTTGACATACACAATTTCGCCTTCTGAGAACTCATACGAACACTTGTGTCAGAGTCCTATTAGAAAAATTCATTCGTATAAATAAAACTGAAAATGAAATTGATCTCTGGTTCAGCATAATATGAGCCATTCGACGTAAAAAATTTCCGTTTATTCGTAAAAAAAAATCAAAAAATTTCCAACTGAGGGCACACTTTTGAGACAATTTTATTTTTATTATTTAACCTCTAAAATAGAAAAAATAGTGGTGCCCTTAGACATACTACTAAGGCTGACACCTTCATAATTCCTAATTAAATAAATGAAAGAATCGCTAAAAGGAAGTGAAATTGCTCATATGGACATATTTGTATATATTTTTGCAGAACCTTTTTTTTATTTTAGTTCAAAAGGCATTTCCAAATTACTTTTTATACATTTTTTTACCTGAAACGGTGATGAATTTTCAATGTTTAATAATTGCTGATCTGAAACTGGCATTAAATCAACTTCAGCTTCGATGACAAGTACACTTATGTCACTGCAATCACTAATCTCGTCACTTTCTTCTATATCGCATACTTTTCCGTTCTTATCTTTACTTTAAAAGATCAATTCCTTGTTGTCGATCATTCTTTTCAGAGAGGAATCTTTGTTGGCAACTCCTAAGAATTCTTGTCTTAAGCTTTGAATTTCTGGGCTGTCATCACATTTTTGAAATGTGATCCTTTTAATTCTATTAAAAATAGAACAATACACAGTTTTTTCGACCATTATGCAATTACAAACAGAAATTTCGATGTGATAAAGCAGTGTTTTGATTCTGCACTTCAAAGTCAATAGTAAAGGCAACACACGTTTAGTACCAACATACAAAACACACGGAAGGTTAGGTTGTTGTTGTCTTTGTCTTTATTGGCTATAGAAAGCGATAGTGAAGGAAGGTTAGGTGATAAAATTGGCGGATCTGAGTTCCATGTGTTTCAGGTCCACAAACCCCAGTTTTGTAAACATTGTAACGTTTATCAAAACTCAATTTATATATTAGTTATATAATTCAGAAGAGCTGTGAGTAATATTTATCAGTCACTGCCAATACTTGATAAATGTACAATGATTCCTGAACAATATTTCACACACTGCATTGAATCGTTTTTTCATCAACTGGCTTTTTGTCATGAAGTTGACGACAAACAATTCGAACATTTACTTTTGTAATTGTACTCGACTAATTTATTTTGACACTTTAATTTCTAGTTTTGTTTATTTCAACTTTATTTTTAGTTTACTGTTATCAGTTTTATGTTACGTTTATTTCAATTCCATAGCTGAACAGTGAGAGGCAAGGGGACTCACATTAAATAAGCACCCCAAAGGGAACAGAAAACTAATACGTCGTTGTTCCTGGGTAATGCTAAACTTAGTTTTCTGAGAAAGTGTTTATGGTATTCGTGGATAGCTTTTCAAAAAATATTTGACACGTATTTTCCCGTTTTTCGATCTGATATGTATTTCTCGAGATATTCCTATTCTCCAACAAATTGTTACCAATTTTGATTTTTGTCTATTATAGCGCCATCTGTCGACTAAAATACAAAAACTTGTAGGTGAAATTAATGTGATTTTTTCTGGGAAATCTGAATCTGCAATAAAAAATTGGGGTTCCATGTTATATAACTAACGAATGCTCTTCTTTACCAGCAATTAGCATTTCTTCTTCCGCAGCAATTTCGAATGCTTTGTACATTTCGTCATGATAACATTGATATGTATTTTCAGATATGAAACTAATACCTAGGCTGCCATGCTCTCTTTCATTTGAGAATACCCCATCCCTGTCAATAATGTTGCAGCTGCAGCTCCTTTATTAACATCAAGTATTTATTTCTACATTTTCTGCCTCACTGAAAAAATGAACCATGTGAATGCACAGTTGGCACTCGATGAAACACTTAATTTTCAAACCAAACGAATGATGCTTTACGAAATGTAAATCAGCAAAAGACCAATTGCGATTTCGATATTCTGATATTCGTCTCAACTCGGACATAATATAGTTAAAGTTGACGATGTGGCGACCATTCAAATTATCTTTTTTCATTCTAGCCGAGTCAATTCTATCGTCAAAAATCAAAACTGTATCATTTAGTTCAGCAAGCTCTGAATCAGAAATGAAATTAATAATTTAAAAATGGAAACAAAGTTGTATAACTTGGGAAACAATATTGAAACAAAATGAATTGTTTGTATACTTTTCTTATCGCAAAATTTATAATCAAGGAAACATTTTTTCGTGATTCTCTATATCGACTAAAAAC
Source organism: Idris sp. 1 HC-2018 (assembly GCA_022817325.1). Taxonomy (NCBI): domain Eukaryota; kingdom Metazoa; phylum Arthropoda; class Insecta; order Hymenoptera; family Scelionidae; genus Idris; species Idris sp. 1 HC-2018. The sequence continues at coordinate 5,629 of JABFPM010003793.1, read as the reverse complement.
TAGTGATTTATTTTTTTTGAAAATTTTATTATTAATTGATTGATACATTCTAAATTTCAAATTTTTTTGATGAAAAAATTGAACAGTTAATTGATAGAGTAGATTGCTTTACTCAAGTAAAGTTACATTTAAAACTGAACTTTAATATAAAAATGTCTTTCTATTTGTCTTTTATTATAATATTCTCAAACAAATTTGATAAAAAATTTTCTTCTTTACTATCATTTTTTTCAAGATCCAATGGCAAAATTTTGACAGAAACCATTTCATCTTGCTTATCCTTTTTTTTATTTTCAAATCGATCCAAATACGATTTTAACATTTCTTCGTATATTTTTTGTTGAGTAAATGTTGTCTTATTCTGTTTTTAAACTACATCCGTCATATTTGAAATATTTGCCTAATGTCTGGAACTGAAGACGAATTTTAATAAAATTCAATATTTTATAATTCTTCAAGCCGAATTAAATTAAATCCATTATTCGATTAATGTTTATTATGTTTTACTTCCTAGTAAAAATAATTTTTGTTTTTTATTATTTTCTATGTATTAAATTAAAATAAATATAAATGTCTATATTAACCTTTTTTTTCACATTATCAGTTGTTACAGAGAATTATTTTTTTGCATAACAAATATTATACAAAAAAAAACTTTTACAAAGGTTCATTTGTTTAATTTAGTAATGTATAAATAATATTTATGATAAAATATTATTAGTTTTAAACAAAAGAAAATTGAAAAATAAAAACCTTAGTACTAGCTTGTCATTAGGGGTCTCCACTGTACACCTGGAACAGCCTTTACATAAATATTATAAATGAGATTTTTTTAAACAATTTATAAAAACTTCAAAGTAATTATTTTTTTCACTCTCTAACAATTTGCGCATTATTTTTAAAACAGTTGTAACAGTATAAAAGTAAGAAATTTTTAATAATAATTTTGAAATTTATTAAAATGCCAATTTTCATTAAATTAAAATATTAATGATATACCATGTAAACTTTTTGAAAAAAATTCAAGTTTTGATTCAATATTATGATTTTAGTAGCATTAAAACTAATTTTTACAATGAAATATATTTTATAAATTCATTCAATTAATTGAGTTGTAACTGCTTCATGTAATAGCTTGGTGTTAAAACTGAGCAAAACTGATATCTCTTAATTAAATTAATTACATGTAAAATGTTGTAATTAGAATGTTTGCGGATGATAAGCACAAACATCCTCTGATATTAAGATATCTCTCAACAAATACGTTTTTTCTTAAGTGTTCCTTAACTGGGTCTATATTAAATAAATTATCACAGTTAATTTTTTAAAACAAATTTATTAATTTTATAATTAAAATATTTTTCCTACAAAATGTGTAACATTTTTATTTCTTTTTGTAATGGATAAAAAAAGTGTATTTGACATTTCAATAATATTGTATTAAGTCATAAATGTAATTTTTTAACAACGTTGTACCGTTATTTATACAACTATTAAACTTTATTACATAATAATAATCATGAATTTGTTATATTAATTTAACTTGAAATCTCTTCACTTGAAAAATAATAAAAAAAGAAACATATGGCTCATTTATAAACTATATACTAAATGTATAATTTTAGTAAGTCAAATTTGATGGAATTGACAGAACTTTTAATTGGGAAAAAGTGAAGGAAAAAAATGGTGTAAAAATTAACAATGCGCTTAATTAGCAAAGAGAGTGGTAATGTCATGTATGCAAAATGGAAATTGAATAAAAAATATAAATATTCATAGAATAGTAAGATTGGAGGAAGAATTCAAGTCTTGCATGCCGCGCCCTTTTTCGAAGATGCACCGATCAGAAGAAATCTATTGTGAAGAGGGCAGGGATGACCCCTTTCACTGCACCACGTTTCTGCGCTCGTGTATATAAAGAGCCGCGACAAGGTGGAAGAAGCGTGAGTACCGACTTATCATCAACTCTATTTCAAAGTCCTTTTGACCTTTTACATCGGCGTTCAATATTATGTACACTCTACAGGTGAGAAATTATTTACCTTTTCCATTTTAATTTCCCATTCAAATCTCTGTTTTTTTTTTCATTTCAAAAACCCAACAAAAAACAACTAACGTTCACTTTCATTTTTCTATTCACAATTTATTCCTTCAACAAATTTTCTGTTAATACTTTATTTAAATAACAAAATTGTTTTATTTTAAGAAAAAAAAAATCTTTTTTTTATAAAGTTTTTTTTTTGATTGAAAAAAATGGAAATTGGATAATGTATTTCCTAACGTTAATTAATTAATGATGAGAAAAAAGTACTGTACATGAAATTAGCATTGTTTGCTTTCATGATTTCGCACTTGAATCGTTCACAAGTATTTAGTTTACAACTAAATTGTTACAACACGGCATAATATTTATATATATGTGTAGCAATAAAAACTTAATTGAGCATAAATAATGATTTATCACACTTTATAATACTAAAATTACAATTTATGACACAAGTAAAAATGAATGGATGGCATTAAAAGAGATTACGGCAGCGATGTTCAAAGCTGAATATCATACTTAACGCACTTGTTTTAAGTAACAACTAAACATAATTATTTAATAATTTACTCATACAAAGTGATTGATTGTAAAAAATGTATTCTCGAAAAGTTAAAATTTATTATAATCTATCTTGCTTAGAAAAGAACTTTTTATTGACTTTTTAGAAAACAATTGAAATTAAAAATAATCTGTATGCAAAATGCCTATCAACAATCAAATAACTTAGTGTCAATACATTCACATTAAAAAGTTGCTAAAATCTTCACATAATTAAATTTCATGACATAAATGCAAGACTGTTATTATGTAAGATTAATTTCAGTTCCATTAAAAATGCCAGTCGGCTGACACCAAATGATCATTTTTCCATATTTACCTTTGTTAATTATTTGATTCGAAAATGTAAATTTTAGAAAAAAAAATTATTCACTACCTTTCGACACGCTATAATTAAATAAATAATCAAAATCTAACATTGAAATAATCATAAAAATAACTTTGTTTATAACGAGACCATGATTATAAACTGTCAAGGAAGATCAGATACTTGGGAAAAAAAATCGAAGGAAATTGTTAATGAAAAAGCAACGGTAAAGACTTTGATGCCCTCGCAAATCTTGGTGCATTTGAACATTTGACCTTATCGTCGATGATCAACTCAGTATTCATCTTTCTGAAGTTTCATAACCGTCGCGCTTATTACGCACTATACTCAGAAGCAACTTGGATTATTACTGGGACTTATAATTCAAATTTGCGTGGCAGCAACTTAAAAAAAACAACAACGACGTGTGATCCCACTCACCTCATCCGTTGACATGCTAAAATTTTTGACAAATAAATGCAGGTGTTGCTCATTAAGTAATCACGCAAATATTTCACTTGATAAAATGCGTGAGTTTCATTTTTCAACTTGTCACTTGCATCACACAGTAGTTTGATCGACTTTGGTCTGACAAGTAGATCAAGTGTACAATCGGTTAAACAGATCTTTATTATTTCAAGGACAAGTTGCTAAATTTTATACGCTTATAAACAAATATAATTGTCAATTTAATGAATCAATCAAATTACAAATAATTAATTTTTTTCAAAAAAATCATTCAAATTAACCTACCGAATTATGAGTAAATATACATAATATTCAAACAATACAAATAGTAGGAAAGTTCAATGAAATTTGATTAATCGATATTTTCAATACCACCCACAAGTTTAAGCGCCAACATTAACGCTATATTTCATAACAGAGCCATTTCAGATGATGCAATGCCACTGTGCGAGATGCAAGCCATCATCATCACTGTTATTGCTGTCCTTTGAAGACATTACCTCGACTGTTACTTTCACGAATTAAATATATCTGTGCACACACACACACATACATATATATAAACATCATGTACACATATACACACCCAGTCGTGCATGACTTTTGGGCGCGTCTCACGTCTTTTCTAACAAATTAACAGAGGCATTAATCGTGAGACTAATCCGACAAATTTGATTTTCGCAACAGGCGTTGGCGTTGGCCGTGCTTTGCGCGGTTGGAACACTCGCAGCCCCGCAACGCCCAGCAAGCGGCTCGGAAAAGGATGCCGTGATCACTTCCCAGCAACTCGAAGTCAACTTCGACGGCAACTACGTCAATAAGTATGTTACAACGATGATATCTCAATTATTGAAGCGAATACAATATAAGATTCCTCCTCCTTTTTTTACCTTTTATTATAAATTTATTTTTATTGTTCACCTATAAATCACCGCGATTGTTATCGCTGATGAACAATTGACTATATATAATGGTAAAAGATTTATTTATAAAAGAGTAAGAAAATAATTGAAAAGATTTTAAGAGATTAATCAGTGGTTTTTTGAATTTCGACAGCTTCGAGACCAGCAATGGAATCAGCCATCAAGAGACAGGCTCGCCAAAACAAGTGGACCAAGAGCCGGGTGTTGTAGTTGCACAAGGCGCGGATTCCTACACGAACCCCGAAGGCCAAGTTGTCAGCATCACCTATATCGCCGATGAAAATGGCTTCCAGCCTCAAGGTTCCCACATTCCGACCGCGCCGCCGGTACCACCTGCGATCGAAAGAGCGCTCGAGTGGATTCTGGCACACCCCGAGGAAAACGAGGGACAGTCAAGGCCGCCAGCGCGAGGCTAGTTGTTCGTTGGCACATCTAACAATTGTACTTTTCCTTCACTTTTACAACTTCCTTGTCTTTCTATTAAAAAAGAAAGAACAAAAATTAATTCTTTTTATTTTTTTTTAAATAAAATTAAATAACTTAATTAAATTTATGTACACAATTGATTTATATTTAATAATTGTTTTTACTGCTTTTAGGCTGAGGAACGGACGTCTCCTTAATCTTCATCCGAAGAGTAATGGCTATTGACATAACGCGTATTAGAAAGAAAAATAAACAAATTTGCGGATAACGCACGTTTGACAGTGTCGTTTTTATAAATACAGATTATAGATTAATTACTTTTGTACATGATTTTTAATAGTACGTTTTTTTATAACGGTGATGCTACTCATACTGCAGGTTAATTGAACACGCTTATAATAATAAATGTTGCACGAAAACAAAATAATCGAGCCAATTAGAGTTGACAAACGTTGCGAGGACAGACAAGTTGCGAAGTAGTTAGCTTTTGTGAGTGTAGTTCGCTATTAATATTATGTTTTACTCTGTGGTAGCATTTACTATGTGCTTTTTTTACGTGATCAAATGTAATGTTTATTTTTTTTTTTTTTTGTAAATAAAATTTCGCTAATTAAAATTGAAAATTTGATCTTTATTCGTTGTGTACAAGTCTTAAATTTACGAAACACAACAATTATGAACCTTTTCTTTTTATTATATTCAATCTTGGTCTTCATCCGACACCTCTTCATCACTTTCTCCATCTCTTCTGTTTACTTTTGTCCTTGCTATAAGTTCTTTCGCAGGATTAAAGATGCCATTGGTTTGAGCGTTACAAATGTAACATCTTGTTGTTTTTCGGTACTGCTCCAGAGCACATTTTTCACAAAAATAATGATTACATCTGAAAAAATTTATCTT
>JABFPM010003792.1:0-13762 GCA_022817325.1 Idris sp. 1 HC-2018 | reverse complement strand
AAAGGAATAATATTAATGCATAATCTATAAATAAATGTATTATATTTTACAATTATTTATAACTGACAAGTATGAACAAATTCGGTGCCTATACTTGTAATAAAATAAATACATCAAGATTTTACAATCACAATTTAATCTGATTTTTAAAACAACGAAAAAAAAAATAATTTTGATGATATCTCTACATATGATTTTATTTTTTAAAACTAATTTTAAATTATAAAGTATTGTTAAATATTTTAAAATAAAATTGCACATTTTCATATTTGATTTTATCACTGACAGGTAAAATGTTTTTTGCAACCATTTTGCAGTTTTCTGTTTGTTTTTATTCTGAAAATATAATCTGGATTTCATTAGATAAATGAAATTAATTCAACAAATATTTTTGATAAAATAAAAACCAATAATATGTTTCTTTAATTAACGAATGGATTTTGCTTATGTACATATAAAAATAAAGGCATTTTTAATTATCGAATTGATTCCCTTTTATTTATTAATTGTTGATTTCTATTTGCTGATTTTCATTTTTATTACAACCAACATAATTTAAATTCTCTGTGGCGTATGAGTAAAATCAGTCAACACTCAGAGAAAGGTCAATTCAAGCAAATTTGTGTAAAATTAAAACAAATATTATTAATACAATACAGTGTTGATTGAAGAAATTTCTATTGTATTTCAACACAATATTACAATGAAACTCAGCAAAACTGAATTTTTCGAAAATCAAAAATTATTTCTCCGAGTGAAAATAAATTTGAAAAGACATGATTAAGCTGTTTTAATAAAATTTACAATCATACTCAATCTAAACAAGTCGTACATTTTATTTTGTTAAAACTTCACTAGCAGAGAAAACTTATAAATAAATCTTGCCACACACAGAAGTCCATTTTTCTCAGTAACATATATGGCATAATTTGCGGTCCCTGGCAGTGTCCCCAAAATGTGGCTGACGCATTACCTGCAGCCACAGATTTTTATTTTTCTCTCAAGGTCTAAAAAATTAAGGTTTATTTTGAAAAAAATGTATCAAACAATTTTAATCAACATACAAACACCAACGATAAAATTTAAATTGCTTTCAATAATTTAAACAACTTTAACGGAACTAATTTTCATTCTAAATAAAAAATTAGATAACAGTAATAAACAACTTCCCTCATCAACTCTTATCTCAACCGTGCAATTCGGTATGTTGCTTGACATAAAATAAATTCAGACAGTCGACTAATGGTATTTATCGTTATTTTATGAGTGCCATTTTTGTCATTCATTTACATTGATTTTGATCATGATCGGACTTTTTATTGGCCAATTTAGTAATTTGTCGAACAAGTGTTAACATCGGTACGTGTGCGAACAGCAAATAGAATTGCAGCGTCCCTAATAAATTATTTAACAACCCTGATGTCATATTGATCTTTACTACAAACACATCCGCGAGTGAGAATTTATCAATAAATCCTGGTTTAATGTGCATTGCGACGATAATCAGCGGTAAATCGCGCAACGCCAGCTTTTTGCGCGGTATCGGTAATTATAGCCCAATTGCCATCATTCTGGAACCCCTAAATTATAACAAATGCAAAATAATTGATACTGACGTGTATTCAGTAGCAGCACGCAAGAGCAGATAGAATAGAAAAGCGACTTTTAATTTCAATCTTAAATTTAATTTTTTTAAAATACATACATTTTTTTACGATGGTAAAATACAATTTTCACTTAAACGCAATACCCACGTGTATGCAAATATGTGGCAAACACTTGTATATTCAGTAAAAAAGAACATTTGACGAAACAAATTAGCATCTCCTTAATGGACTTATAGCGTTCAAAAAATTAAGATAAATACAGCGCGAAAATTGCGCAGTTTATTATACCTAGGTCCGACAAAATTTTCACTCATACTACTTAACATCAGAGAACTTTACAAAAGTTCCACATCTGCATTATAATTCTACTGATTACCTACTCTACTTGGCTTATGAAATGTTGAAGCGTTAATTCTTGTATTTAGAAATGCTGTTTGCGTTTTGCTATTTATGATGACGTAATACATCAGGTAGATATCAAGATACTTGCATCATATTAACGTGCCTTCAATCAAATTAATCCAAAATCAAGCTAATGAATTTGCTTAAGCTAAACTGCATTTTAGTCTGTGAAATGTAATGAAATTATTTCTACCTATTTCTTCTAGAAAATTGTATTTACATGAATATTGTTTAAACATAAAACATCTTGCAAAAAAATCAAAATCATCCTTTTTTTTGCTGCAGAAATGTAGAAGATTATGCGCGTGAACACGAAGAAGCTTCTCGCAATATACAGCAATACCTGTCGAATCCTATAAATGCATACCTGCTTGTGAAGCGTCTAACTACCGACTGGAAAAGGATAGAGGAATTAATTACTGAAGACGTCGGCAAAACTTTTGTGGCAAACATTACTAATTCTAGAAACGATTTGAAGTTCCCCACGGATGAAGACCTGAATGGCGCCGCGGTAGCTTTAATGAGGTTACAAGATACTTACAAGCTCGAAACTGCTCAAGTCGCGAGAGGTGTCTTAAATGGCGTGCAGTACAGTACCGGACTTTCAGGTATTTCAAATATTTTATTTAAATAATTATTTAATCAATTTTTTTACAAAATCCAACATTACATTTTTAAATAAAATACATTTGTATTGTATTTTATGGTAAGCGAACAAAATAGATTTTCACAAATAATAAATGATTTATCAAGATATTTTATACAAGAATTAACGTTTTAAAATTAAATTATCTTGTATTCAAAAGAAATCCATTATTTTTTATACTTTCTTATCAATAGATAAGAATAGTGTTTTCATTTTAATCGAATGTATTTATATCAGTTGATTGCATGTGTTTATAAAAGCATCATTGCAAACAACAGTTGTGAAGGGTCGCACAATCAACTTAAAAATTTACTTTCCCAATCTCATGCATCTTTTTTTTAAAATTCTTAATAAATTGCAAGACGAACAAGCAATGGTAGACATTGAAATTGGGAAAGTAAATGCTGGTCAAGAACCGCCCTTGTTCTTGAAAAAGAATGTTGCTCAGAATATGTTCATTTAAAAAATGTTGAAATGAAATATTATAAACAAAACTCTACATTATACTTGAAAAATGTTGCCAATGCATTATAATCATTGTAATTCAGCTATTTCTTAACACTTGTGAAGAATTTGTTTAAAAAATATTTGAAAAAACAAAGATATTGAAAAAACATTTATTTTGTCACATTTATTTTATGTGTAGATCCGTATTGTATTTTATGCATTAATAGGTCATAAATAAAATTAATTAAAATTTGATTTTTTGAAAAAGATATTCTCACTCTGTTTATGATGGAGAAGAAAAACAACAAATAATTAAATTTCAAAAGTAACAATTGAACATTTTGAAATTATTATGGAATCCTAAATATTTTCAGAGCAATTTTTACATAACATTACTAAACTTAAAAATACCAAGCATTAAAGAATATTAGTTCACCAATTGTATTACAATCTTAGTTAAATCAAACATTGATACAAAGGAAACATCATTTCAAACATTAATAGATACATCTGCAGTTAACAGCAAAGTGTAATCTATATAGCCGTTTGATCATATTAGTTCTATCATAGTCCAGTTAATATTACAATAAAAACATCCTTTGTGTAGATACGATATAGGTACTATTCGTTGTTAACAAACCCAAATTAATATTTTAATTGCAATGATTTATAATTGGTTTTAATTTTTATTATTAATAATATTATTTTCCAATCTATGAAGATTAGGATGAATCAGAAAACGATTTTTTTCATTTTCAACTGAATTCTTTGAAAACTTTAGAAACAAATATGAACTTTGAGCTAAATAAAAAAAATACTAATAACCAAATATTAAGAGTTACTGGACATAAAAAATTTTCAGTTTTACGAATTTTAGTTATCAGTAATTTTTTAACTAATTTATCATTTCGAAAGAAAACAATCTGTATATTAGGCTTGAATACAAAAAAGCATAACAGTTATTAAGAATTAATTTGAAAAAACTGCGCACTCATAAATTGTACAATATTTTTCTAAAATTAAACATATTTTTTTTTAAATTAGCAAAAGCTGAACCACATTTAGTTTAAAAATTATATTATTGGTATGTTTTGACATTGATAGCTTAGATTATTTTTTAGCCAAAATTCGTAAGACTTGAAATCACTTTTTTTTTGAGTCATTCTGAAATGGTTTCATTTAATGTAGTTAGTGTAAATATTTTATTTAATATAATTATTATACAAATTGTATTATTATTGATTTAACTATTGTTATTCTAAATAATTGGTAAATCAATTTCTATTATACTATTATAATTAATCAACAATCTCTATATTATTGAAAAACAAATTATGACACATTCTTGCATTAATATTTTAAAAATCACTACCAGCAAATGAAATAATTTACTGTTATAATCCTAATTAAGATTATAATGTGATACTATTATAGAAATAGCCCGGAGCTTAGTGGTGGTGAATTTGTCAATGTACAGAGTAGCTTTTAATGCGAGATAAATACGATAGAAACTAACGCAGTTTACCATGAAATATATTATAACAAATTTTTCATCAATAAAACAGCTTTTAACATTAAAATTATCTTATTTTTGAATGAAATTTGGTGTTCAGTTTAAGATATTTTCTACAAACAAAATCGTTTAACACCTTTAAGACCATCATTTTAAGAGAATTTTAACGATTTCAAATTAATGCAAACTAGTCTGCAAATTAGTGCTAAAATGAATTTGAATGCGATGCAGGATTTTTTTTTATTGAACAAAAATCATTTGAATTTAAAAGAATTTTGTATAACATAATTAATTAAACATTAGCAAATTGATTCAAATTGCTAACTTCATTTTCACAAATGATATTTAACGAGAGTAAATTAACCGATTGAAAACGTAACTGATGGCATTTTTTTCTTCCTTTTTTTTCTTTCATTTCCCTTATAAATAATTATACGATTTCAGATATACTATAAATTGGAAAATTAGTTTAGTACTATAGGTTTGGAAAATTAATAATATCATTCTAATATTCAAATTATTTTGCTATAATATTATAATATTAATTTGAATTCTAATTAAATTATTTTGATCGTTCCTTATGCTAATTAAAACAACTACTATTTATTTACAACAAATAATTACTTGATAATAAATGTAAAAAAAAGCTTGAATAGACAATTATGAGCAATTTAAACTAATTAAACCTTTTTTTTATTGTTTAAAAATTAGTTAAAATTTATTAATAAACACTCACGTGAAACATAACCTATAACCCGAATGGTCACTTTTATTTGAATTTATAAAAATGTTAGGTTTATTTATTTATTTATTTTTTTTTTCAATATATATTTTGTTTATTCCAAAATATTAAAAATTCATGTTACGATTATACATTTGCTTACTCGCAAATTTATTGCTATATAAGCGTCCATATTAAAATTATGTTTTTTAAAGTTAAATTGTTTAAAATTTAACCCCGGTAGGATACTTTTTTGATATATTTCTATGTCGAGAAATATTTATTTTATGATAAAAAGTAAGTTTCTAAACATGAGCACACAAATTATCTCATGATCGAAAGACTTTAAAAAATTTTGTTTAATAAAACAAAAATCTCAGATATATTTTTAATTTAAAATTGCATTGTAATGCATAAGTGTTTTATGTAAAAAACATTAAATTTACATTTAAATGATCTGAAATGTTATAATATATATTAGGGTGGGTAAAAAAATACTTTTTTGCCCACTATCCCCTAAAAGTAAAAGGGATACCATTAATTTTGACCTCCACACACGTTTAATAATTTTTACAAAATTTTGGGGGGCGCTGGGAGACCCGAAACCCCTATTTTCAGTATTATTTTTTGCATTTGAACCTGTGAAATGGATTACATCAAGGTGTTCGCCTATTTTTGAATATGTTTTTCCAGCATAAATGTTCTTCAAAGGCCATTCAAATTTATCTTATTCCTTCATTATTTATTCTTGTGCCCGGTCTATTAAAGGTTCACTTTTTTGAAAAAATTTACAAAATTTATTATTTAAAAGCAAGCGATTTTTCTTAAACAATTTAAAAAAATAAAATACTGATAAAATTGCTAATTATGCTTTCAAATGTTCAAGTTTAAAATACATAATTATATTTTTCCACATTGATTTTATGATAATAAATTTAATTTAAGCAGTAAATAATTTTGTTGTAAAATTTTTGAAAATACTTCAATATCAAATAAAGAGAGAACTCTTGAAGGACATTTATATGGGCAAAACATATCCAAAAATAGGCGGAATCCGACTGATATGTAAACCACTTTGCAAGTTCAAATGTAAAAACAGTATCAAAAAGTAGAGTTTTGCGGGACCTCTCAGTGCCTTTTAAAATTTTGAAAAAATTACTCAAAGTATGCAAGGCTTTCTTTTTTCATCGAAAAATTTAATTTAAGAAAGTAGCAACCCAAAAAAAATTTTCGACTCACTTAAACATATTTAGGTATATTTTCATTTTAGCGATTTTTTCATTTATTTAATTAACAATTTTAAAGGTGTAACCCTCAAAATTTTAAGGACATTATTTTTGCGTATTTTATAAGCTAAAAATGCAGGAAAACATGGTCCCAAAGGTGTCCCCTCAACCAGAACTTTTCGATTTTGTAGGGCTAAAAGAAAAATATCTGTGTAGCAGAAATAAATATGAATGCCATGCAAATAAGAAGTGAAACTTCAGTAATAATTTCGTGCATTGATAATATGGAATATATAGAATGTTGTCTGGAATGTTTGCTTGTCTCGTGTGCGATATATTTGTTTGAAATTAATAATTCTATCATATCTTAGTCGATGGTTTACAAACTATCTTTTAATGTGCAGTTTAAATTAATCAATTTAAATGATAAAGCAATAATAAAGTGACCTATGAAATTCAGTATTTATTTGTTTATTCAAGAATCTACGGTTGTACACCCTTTACAAAAAGGAAAGTAAAAATAGTTAATTATGTGACAAAACATACTGCAAAGAAAAACTTAAAGAAAAAAAACAATATTTATAATAAGAAAATTTAGGCTAGATTTTATGAGCAAAATATCTAAGCGTGTAACGCCTCGCCCGGAAATCTACATGTAAAATATCTAGGCTAGTACTGGCCTATAATGGGCCAACATGGATTTGCCTTGATTTATTTCTACTAGGGAAGTCATACAGAGCAACTTTTCACACATATCATGTTAATTATTACAAATAGATTGAACCAATTTTGTCTCATAAATAAGATAAAAGTTTGAAACAATTGTTATCACGGAAAAATATATTCACAACACATAAAAGTCTATTAATAGAGTTAGAATAGCAAAAGTTTGTTCTGTAAAGATCATTCTTAAAGAGTAAGGGATTACGCGAATTACGAGGGAGAGGTCGAACGTTACATTTCTCAAATAAATTAAAGAAAGAGAATCTATTAATAATTATGTATAATTTATTAAAAAAATATGTAAAGACCTTATTATGTGTGTTGTACTGATTCGATTAAGTCTGAATCGGATTTTATAACTACGATACATTAATAAAAAAGCAGTAATAACAAAGTAATAAGATCAAATAATTAAATAGAAAGGTGGAATTAAATTAAAAAACTTTTAATTGTAAATAAATGCATATGATTTTACGTAAAATAATTGATACAACTGGTATTTGATTATCAAATAGATAAGATATAATTGTTGATCTAATTTACGATTTTAGGGTGAATGAATTAGTAAATGACCGATTAGGGAAGTTGCAATATATTTGTCATGAAAAACAAATAGTAAAGATATAGATTTGTATTATTTTGTATTATACAAATATCTGTCAATTTTGTTTATAATTTCTCTTTTAATTAAATTAAATCTATTTTTTGTTATTTACTTAGAGTTATTTTTTTAATTAACAACAAGTAGAAAATATTCGGTTTAATTACTGTTAAGTGTAGAATTGAATCGCGAATATTTATTTTATTTTGTTAGAAATAAATATGTTATTAAATTAAATAATATTATTAATGATTTTTTGGCAAACTGGTCATTTGCAGTTTATGTCTCTCCTTGTCATTCATTGGCTCACTGATCATATATCACTTCTCTTTTCATATGCATATAGTTAATTATCAAAAAATTGTCATCAGTCTTTTATTTTTGAATGTATTTGCTATTATTATTTTCATTTCATCACCCTTACTTAAGCTACCACCGATTGTTTTCCTTCAATCCATCTGCGAAAACAACGCGATAAATTGGCCAAATAAATTGATTGGCCAAATCCCCGAAGCTCATTTTTTTGTTCCCAAACAGCATCAATAATTCAGGGCTGGCAGAACCCATCACTACGCTTATCATAGAATAACACTTTAATAGAGTTATCCTCGGAGGGGGTTGACAATGCGACTTATTCATTCGAACAGCGTGGCTCGTTTCAACAGGCGGCCGCTCAGTTTGTACATACACACTGATATGGGATTCTTCATTATAGAAGCTGCGGCGAAGGCCCTTCCCTTCCTTTGGCCTTCCGTGCTGGCGTTTGAAGTGGTCACTGCGGCTCAATAGCAATATTGCCGGGCGCTTGGATAATGATTGGCCGTTGCACTGACGCGGCTTTTCCGTGAAAAATTACAGAGAAGGAAACAAAGATGAAAAAAAAGATGAAAAAAAAGATGATTTGAAAAAGTAGACTAACCCATCGACATCGTCGCACTTAGAAATGAAGATTTAATTAACGTGCAAACTAAATTTTGTAACTTTCAAAGAAAGTTCTCCTCGCTTTTTTTTGCCCTGACGAAACATGATTCTCCAATTGAACGTCCGACTTTTTCCACGCTTCAGTCAATTTTGCGCGACAAAAAAACGCGCAAAATTAACTACTGTCGATGAAGAGTTATTTCGGTGGAGATGCATTTTTTGTTCTATGATCTACCTTGTGTATTAAAGGGAACTTTTGAAGATTTCAACTTTTTGATCGTTATTTGTAATTAATCATGTTGCTGACATACACTTTTACGCTTTTTTTTTGTAGTAATAATCTTTTCGTTCTTTGATACTTCCTAATGAATTTTTGAATGTTATTCATTGAGGTTTGATGTAGTTAATTCAAAAATTATTTTATTATCATTATTCCGGAGAATTTCTCTTACTTTGAGAAATACTGATTGCATAACTTTAATTAAATCTTGATCAATTGGAAGAAATTAAATGTCGCAAGTAAGGATTGCAATCTATCCTGAAATGCGAACAGAAACCACTCTTTCAAGATTCTGATTTCTAGATTAATCTTAACAGGAATTATTTTAAATTTTATTAAATACTTTATAAAGAACAATTCAGAGACTGATAAAAATTCGACAATGAACATTGAAATATTATCATTCTCTAAATACACAAATAATATTATAATATAGTTGAAAATTGATAACATTTTAATTGAAATGTATAAATTTATTTATCAAAAAGAAAAAAAACATTTCCTACATTTACTGCAAATGTACGTTAATACCTTGTAATACGTGGAGAGTCTTCTAAATGTCTACTTAGTATTAAATTTGTTATCGAATAATACTGGTACAGTAACACGATAATCCGACAGTTGTAACTAGCAAAGTGCAATCGTCCGGCATGATTACTTTTTGCAAAAGATAACATTGGGATGCTCAAGTTAAAATTCTTGCGACACTTTAATTAACAAAAATCGAATACTAACGAATAAAACAAATAAGGTACGTCCATTGTGAATACACCTTAAACTAATAGCATTTCCGTACAATAAATGTTTCATTTAGCCCTTATATATAATTAACTCCAGAATAAATTGTTACATTTCATTTATCCTTCCTTCATTGTTGAACCAATTACCAAGCCAACTTTGATAATTGTCGAGAGAATTGAATAAAGAAAATTGAATCTGCTTAAACTAATTATCGAACTCAAAGATCACTGACCAAACCCAAGCGGAATTATTTTACCTCTTAAATTCTGCTGCTTTCTTATTTATTGCTTAACTTGGGGAACAAAAACATTTTGATAAATGGTTTACATTGTATTATCTGAAATAATTTATTTAGCTATTTTTAATTTTTTTTCTCTTTTTTCCAACTTTATGATGTTTATTCATTTTTGTATCTCCTCGTTATAAAAGGTTATTTATTTTTTATACCAGAAGTTTTCGCATAAACATTTGATAAATTGATTTTTGATGTTCGCACGAGAAACAAATAAGTCACAGAAATCTCTGGAAACAAAAGTCGCCTTATCTCTTAGCTCGTTTCCCTTTTTTGGTATCTTTCTAATCTACTTTTTGTCTGCGTTCAGCTGGGGACTGCTTCGAGCTAGGAAGACAATCTTACAACAACGGTGACTACTATCACACTGTGCTCTGGATGCAAGAGGCGATGGACCGCCTGCAAGAAGAGAAAAATAGAACCACCACCTCTAAACCGGATATACTCGAGTACCTTGCCTTCTCTACTTATATGCAAGGTAAGAATCGATAAATATTACATCATTTTTCACCAAAAACACTGAGATAAAAAGGCAGCCGCATTATGCTCTCGTTGAATAATGCTCGTCCAAAGTATGTCAAAATTGATGGAACAAGCGAGTATATTTATTTATTTTTTCAATATTAACTCGCTTATTGAATATAGAAAAATAATAATAAGATAAAGTTATTTATTTTTCCCAACACAATAATGTGCTTTTATTATTTATTAAAACTTCTTCCTTATTTTTTCAACTCTTTTGTGTATATTAAAAGTTAGATAATTACATAAAGAAAGAAACTATGATTGATTGAAAGATTTTTCTAACTGAAAGGGATTTTGGTTACAATTTTTCAAACGGTAATTCAACTCATTGTGCTTTTTTAATGGACCCAATTTAAAAGTTTCATTTGATATTTTCCTCAAATTCTATGAGTTGAACTTTAATTTATGAAAATGTTTCATTTCCTTAACTTCCGAAAGAGAGAGAAAGAAAAAAGAACGAGAATAATGCCTCACGAAATAAGTAAAGATTTTGTAAACACAGTAGTTTCTCGTTTTGGCACAATGTGAATGCCGCGAGTTCATTTCAACGAGGCTGAAAGAAGAGTATTCTATACCCGTGTTAAAGGTAAATTATAAATCAAGTTGTGCATCTTTCAGTTGCGCACAACTTTGTGTAAATATCTCAAACAAAATTGGCGTTTTAACGCAACAAAAACTCGTCGAGAAATCTGTCTTAAATTTCATTATAACGTTAAAAATAAAAAAAATAAAGTCAACAGTATATAATGAAGAAAAAAAGTGAACAAATACAAGAGACAAAAAGTTGCCTTTATTACATTAGCTTGATGATCATAACTTAATTATAAAAAGCAACTGTGCTCGCAAAAAGAATAAAATAATTATTTATAAACAAGAGAAAGTTATAATTGAAATCATCTTCAAAATATGTATATTCTGCAATTGTTAATAAAAATGTTAATTTAATGTGTCTTATTTTAAAAGACTGCAGAAGAAGAAGAAGAAGAAGAAGAAGAAGAAGAAAAAAAAACAGGTGACACTGAATTGTAAATCTCAAGTGGATTATATTCAGGGCAATAATAAAGTGACAAAAGTAGATTTGAAATTACACTTAGCGCGGTTAAAAAGAATAAATGTTTAAATAAGGTAAAACGTCGACTAAAATCGAGCAGTCTCGCGTCTCAAAGTAACACGCGACAACTAATTAAAAGAATTGAGTGATAAGGGTGTCTGGCTTCTGGCTTTGTCTTTGATATTGTCGGGATATTCCACAGAGAATCGGATATTAATATGGCAACGATAAGCAAATCTAACAATTTAATTACTCTGATGGAAGGTCAGCGTACAGAAATTACATAATCTACATTCAAAAGGACATCAAAGTGAAAAGCAACGCTGCGCACAGCTCGTGCACCGCATAATCGAGATTCTGCCGTGCCGAAATAATTGTATCATGTAAACATTTTGTTGTCATAAAGTACGTTAGCTGGTGGTACCATGAGTGGAATATGTATTACTCTTTTGTGAATAAATAATGTTCATTAGTTTTCACGTTCGGGGATTAATGAAGTGGACTTTTGCCAGGCTCGTATTGCGCTAAATTTCAGTCAGTCATTTTGTTGTTGTTGTACTTGGAAAATTATTATAGCTAGACTAACATTTTGAATTAATAACCGTGGGTGATATGATTTTAGCGCTGATTTGTTCGGACAAACAAAACGAATAACTCTTTCTAGACTGAATTTACAGTACTTTTCAGTGAAGTCAATAGCTAACACAGTTTTGAAGCACGTACAATTTCTACTCATTGTCAGTATAATTTACTGAACAAGTCGGCTGATGACGCAGATTCGATGACTGGAAAAATAGGTTGCAGGAGCATAATAATGTTTGTCTATCACTTTGAATACTAAAATTAACTGTCTGTATTTGACACAAAATAATATTACAAATAAACTATGATCAAGTAATTTAACTTTTATTACTAACATTTTAAATATGAATTATCTTTCTTGATACTTTTCATCTGAATATTTAATCTTATGTCACAGTTACAAATCCAAGTCATACATTCTAAATTTCTTATCTTTTTACATTGAAATTTGAGTGGCATAAACTTTTATTTGAACCATGATGATATTTATCATCTTTTTGAATAACTCGAAACTTTTTCAATCAAATTTCACTTGTATGTAAGATTGTAAAACAAGGATTTTTTTGTTATTCGAGAATTTCAAAAAAAAAACAAACAAACAAACAAAAATAGAGAGAGAACAAAATTAATTTGTATTATACAAATTTCTATTTCAACACAATTTGCGTCCATGTGCATCTAATGGGTTTTCACGTGTTACGAAATGCTCGTTGAAAACATTCGGGTATTATTAAAATTCATTGCATGCAAAAATAGTTAAAGGCATAGCTCGCAGCAAGAATGCTCAAGTGTAACAACTATTGTAGATTGATAAGTGCATGAATATTCAACGAATAACTGTGTTCGAAGCCAACATTTGCTAGTGTACACTTAACTCATAAATCTGATTGCAATAAATAGTCAAAATTTTACAACGCTTAAGAGCAAACACTTAAAATGTATTAAAAACTATTTCCTTTAGCTTTAATAAGAGTAAAAAAATATATATGAGAGACATTTTATTTTCAATCAAGATATTTTTATTTTTGTTTATATTTATCGAAGTACTTCACTTCACCTAATTTAATATTATTGACTCTATCATTCACTGAGAGCAATACTTTATCAAATATTATTTATTTTCATTTACAGGAAACGTAGCACGAGCGTTGAGCATGACGAACGAACTTTTGGAATTAGTACCGACCCACCAAAGAGCCCTTGGAAATCGCGCTTACTACCAAGAGGAAATTCAGAAACGAGCTAATCAAGTTAAAAGAAAACGCGGCGAAGATGGCTCAGACGATTCCGGCTTATTGGACAAAGTACACTTTCTTGAAATATTACTCTTTTATTTCTCGAGATACACATCTTTTGCGATAATCAATAACAAGCAAAACGACATGCGCTTCTTTTAACTTTTCTTTTCAAACAGATCTTGCATATAGTTTTCTTTTTCTTTCTTTCTTTCTTTTTATACACTTTGTACAATTTGTCTTCATACA
>JABFPM010003791.1:0-13763 GCA_022817325.1 Idris sp. 1 HC-2018 | reverse complement strand
CTTGACTTGCTTCAACTTAGTTTTCAGTGTTAAATCTTTAATTGTAACCCACTGGTATTTCTTTCATCAATCAATGTCCCAAGAGTTGTAATTACGATGAATAATAAAAGCGAACAAATTGTCGAACTGATTCATTTTATTATTCAGATTGCTTATTGAAATGTCATACTCAAGTGTTTTGATTGTAAATAATTAATACATTTATGAGTAACGTCTGCGATAAGCCATTATTATATTATTACTAAAATATAAAGAATGCAAGAGTTGTAGGTGTAAAATCATTTTAATACTTGGTTAGATATTTTTCTTCACATTCAGCAATCGGGTCATTGTATTGTGGTTATATATTTACATATGAAGAAAAAGTTAACGTTGAGGAAATAACTTTTTTCCGAGAAATTTTACTTAACAGTTTAATAATGGGATACGTTCTGGTACAGTATACGAAAATATCTTATGTTAATTAAGATATTCTTACAATCGTTGAATATTGGATCACAGTATTTGGTAAACACATGTATTTTATACGGCATCACGTAAGAAGTTAATCTTATCCATCATGTGATGAAACTTACGAAATTGAGTGTTTATTAAGTAATTGACTTTTAATTAATTGACAAGCCTTGGTTACAAACCAAACAACTTTGTAGTCACGTATGAATTCACGATAATATTATGTGTGAGTGTCGGGCACAATTTTTGTTTCAGCATTAAATGGTCTGTTAATCTTTAATTAACTTAAAACCATATCAGTGTTGTAATTTTTCAGTTTGACATTTTCAAAATCAATTTGTACGATTGATATGTTTGCGTTAAATATATACCATGCTCTTGCATTTTAATTAGAACTATTATTCTTAAGAAAAATTAATAGTTCTTGGAATGAAAGAAAAAAAATAACAAGTAACTTAAAATGATTAAGTGTCATTTGATTTAAATAAAACTTTGAGACAAATTAATATTCAGTTAAAAAATGTGTATTTCTTAATAATACTTTTTGTATAAAGAGATATATTTTCTATGAAAAACTGTGTGCATTATATATATTTAAGATCGTGATTTCAGAGCGTAATCTTGTAACTGTACCTTTAATGTTAATTTGCAATAACGCGTGGTAATGAAAGGACTCTGTCCATGTGTGGTATTTTGCCATGCTTACGTTTTATAATTGAATTTGTGATTTTATAATCACATGCAACAATATACGCACTGCAGTGTGGAACGCAACTAAAACATCGTGATTATATTTGAAATTCACTGCGCACCTGCGATATTTTACTTAAATGCACAGTTCGCGCTCTCATTTGACACGGCTGTGATTTTGTGACGTTCGTGTGCCGTCGATTATACATAAAGCAACGCAAAATAAGAATTCATTTATAGTTAGCAACTCGGTGCTCACCCGCGTCTGTCTATGGTCTAATTATTTGCACACCGTTACATAATCGCATATTAATTGATCATTTGCTTCCTGCTTTGCAGAATTCTTCAGCTTCCTCTTTGTTCATTCAACTTTTTCGTCCGTTCTTTTTCGTTATATATAAATACATCAACTTTATATTACAACGCACTAATTAATCAAACGATATTGTTTTTTTGCTGTCTATATACATATATATGTATATAATAATTCTTGTTAATAATATGAAAACAAAATAAAGACACACACATATATATATATATATATATATTAACAAGAATCGTTAGTATACAATGTTTATTGCTCCATCGAATTTGTTTCCTAACTCTATGGTGATAAGATTTGCCGTTTGATATAACAAACCGTATCAAATATTACGTACGACGGGATTACAGGTATAAGATAAGTTGGCCATTTTGATACATATATTTCTGACACCGGATTAACATAAATAAGTAGTAATGGCGTGTCTTTTCGCACAGTGTCATGGTGCCGCTTTTTTGTAGATGTTGTCAGGGGACAGTTTACTTTCTGATAACCGATAGTCACTCTTATCGCGCACTTTCTTTTTCGAGGCATATTTCGAAAGAAAGCCAACGTTTGTTATTATAAAACTGCGTTTATTGTGCTAAAACGATTGATACCAAAAGCCAAATCGTAAAACAATTTTGATTTTTGTAGATTGTATCTTGCACGGACATTTCGACTAAAATAAATTTTCAACTGATATTGCTTGTAACGTGATACTTATTTTTGTTACCAGTTTGATATTTATCGCGTATTTGCAGTTTAAGATTCAACTTTTGTTGTTGTTTAGAGTTACCGGTGCAATTAATTTTGTTTTCAACTAATTGTCTCGTTTTCGTTGTACCGCGTTGAACAACAAAATTCTACATTTGATAAGACGTATTAATCGTTACGAAGGTTGTTAATAATGCAGAGACATTGTGAGATCGATGTACGTGTTGCGTCAAATAATTTTTTATTTATGTGTCTCTGGATTTTATGTACAAAAAAATCATTGACATAAACTTTTCGGCGAATAAATTATTTTATATAGGGATATTTGTTGCATTACATATTACGAGTGTGTGTTAACTTTACGACCTCATAATAATAATATTATTATAAAGTTACTTTTACGACTTCACATTCTTTATTTTACATTGCAAAGTACACTTAGTTTGAACAAATATTTTTTTTGCTGCAGTGTTATAATAAATGTTCATTTAAGTTTTGCAATACATTTTTTTCTTTTTTCTAAGTTTTTCTTAAAGAAAAAAGGTATTTTCTAGGCTTCTGAACTGTCTGCTGCACTTCTTTACATCCGGATCCACTTCTCGTAAGAAAATGATTATGATTGAAAATGACGAGTACTTAGCATGAGTGCGTAACATTAAACTTGTAATGTTACTTGTTACAAAAAGGTCTGATCACGAGTCACAATTTGCGGCAGTTGGCGGCAGACTGCCAGAAAAGACGATGGCGCTTCACGGTGCCTGAAGTTGGTCACGATTTGTGTATTGCGCGGGTGGGAGAGATGAGCAACCAGGAAGAAGAGAGAAGGGGGTTAATTTCGCGTGAGCACACACTTCGCTGTGCACAACCGCAACGCGCGCCACGTCTTGCGATCGTGCAGCTCCATTCATTCTTGCGTTTTATTTTTTTTATTTTCCGTTTTATCGCCGTTTGTATGTGCAGCAGTTGCTTACTTTTCATGGATTTCCGTTGCTGTTGACAACTTATGACAGTGCAAATTGTTCAGTTCAATTGTGTTTGTTTTGTTCCAATTGGTTAGACAAGTGCATCACGCGAGTTTGCTTTTGGATATTCAGTTGTCAAATTAAATTTCATAATAGTATTAGCAATGGTCACGAGATACGACCAGGAGGAATTAGGTAGGTCTTAAGTATAATGTTAGGGTTTTTTTTAATACTGAGTAGACAACAATTAAATGAAATAATAAAATTAAATGAAACACATGGTTCATATTATAGGTATTTTTATATAAATTAATTAATTAGCAAAATTTAAATTAGATATGCAAAATTAGGTAAAGGTTTGCGGACGTTTAGAAAACACGTTTGATTTAACCCACTGAGATAGATTAGATTTATCTGTGTAAAACATCTATCTGGCGTGGCAAAAAACGTCAAGTGGGAACGCGCGACGTCAAGCTGAGAATTGTTTGATTAATTGAACAATGATACGTTAGCGATGAAATTCAAACTTGAAAATCAGGTTTTGTAAACCTTTCCACATTTCTTTTGCTGATTTCCGACTGTACCGTTTATGCATATTAGAGACAATTTTTGATGAGATTTTTAGTTTTTGTCCTTGACATTTTGGAATTCAAGAGGGATATAACAAATACTGGAATGACAGTATTTCATTGTCAATTTTGGAACTTGCTTACAATCGAATGGAAATAATGTAACGTTATGCATCACGTGTTGCCGACATAAGTGTATATTCACAGATTATTATGCCTTATTATTAAAGTAAATGTCATTGCAATTTTGAAGTTATTTATTATATCTTATGTGACAACAGTATTATTTGCATATAATAAATGAAATTATTGTTATTATCTTTTTTACTTACAAGTGTAATTGGTAATAAATTAAATATAATTTTGTGACTGATACTATAATAAATAGGTTGAAAACATTTTTTGCTAAACGTTTTTTCACATAACTTAAAGTGGATCAACGACAATTTCTCATTAATGTATTTGACTTGTCATGTGGTTTGAGGATTTAACGTATTTGCTTTTTATTGCCTATTTTTCAATAATTTTATTTTACATTATTTTTTGAACTATATTCATTAAAAAAAAAATTATAAAATTAATTCACATTAAAATATAATATTAAGTTACATATCATCACTGTGTCTTAAGTGTTTTTTTATAAAAGTCGTAAAATAATTTTTCACACGATTCCATTTAAACGAAAAGCATTTTGATTTTATTTTGGTCATAACGATTACATGGTCCATCCGGAACGCGTATACGTTTTTATAAGACGATACGATTTTTAGAAACCTAATTAAATTAGCGAGTTGTTGAATTTAATATCATAATTGGCTTTAAGAATACGAAGACGCGTGACCTTGAAATTTTATCTGGGCCATCGACACTGCTCGTGTGTAGAATTTTTTTTTACAATTTCACAACGATAATGGGATCGACGAGAGTTGGAATAGCATTATCATAAGGGCTGCGTCGATCTTGGCATTGTATCACGGGAATTCACGAGGTATAATTTTGCGACTAAAAAGTAACTCGCATCGTTTTACGCGCTGCAAACCTTTTTAATGGCGTTCCACAGCGATCCGCTTATTTAACTTCTCTTTGACGCCAAAAAATAGCAAATTGAAATGTGTCGTGCCAAATTTCACGAAGCCCTGCTCGCCGGTATTTGCGTCCAGATACGCTCCTGACCCAGCAGCTTTTTAACCCTTTTGCCTCGGGAATTCCTCTTTTCAATCCATTCGTTCTTGTTTTTGCGTTAACTTTGTTTTTCTCGTATTCTGTTATTACGGACTTAAGTTTTTGAATTTGCTCTCATAAAAATATTTGACTCTCTTCCCATAAAGGTGACATTCCTTTAGTTTCATTATTTGCAGCTCGCTCATTTATATTACTCGTAAGAAAAATGTTTGTGAGAATCATTGTTTCCTTAATTATTTTAAATTGAAAAAAAATATTATCCAAAAAATGACCTTTGAAAAAAATCTTAAATACAATTTATGTTATATATCGTTTTTATTAGAAAACTTGAAAAAAGTATCCGTAAATATTTAGGTTGACGATTTTATGTATATTTCAAAAAATTAGAGTCAAAACTAGATAAGATATCAACAATACATGAAACGCAACTTTCTTAATTGCACCGTTAACTTTTTGGTTGGCTATTGTAAACTATGATTTCATGATCGAATAAGCTTCGAATATAAGCTTCGATTTTTCGCGGCTTTAGTGAGTTGTTTTGCACTTTGTGGCATAAGTAGGTAAAGCGGACATGCACTAATATACGTTTGAAATTTGCTCCATCAGAGACAACCACAAAAGTATCAATTTTTTACTCGTTAATTAAATAAACAATAACTATTATAAATACTTATTAAAATTAATATTTTACAATAACGTTACCTTGATTGATTACAAAAATGATGAATATAAATCGTTGGTTTCTTCTGTTACAGGTGAGCCTTTCAATTCAATTAAGATGATGCCTGTCACTATTGGTAAAGTATATAAATGTACTTTCGTATCATATCATATGTCACATAAAATATATATAATGAAAACACTTCAATTAGAAAAAAAGTATTCTCTTACAATATCTCACTGAAAGGGATTTATTTTATAAAGATATCTGAATCAGAAACAAAAGTATAATAAATATTGTAAAATTAAATCAAGCTAAATTAACATTTATTGATTAAAAATAAAATTAATAAAGTAAAAGTTATATAAACTTTTATCAAAATTTGCGTAAAATTTTTCTGTCAAAGAAAATTTGTATTGCCTTTTGCGAACTTGAAAGTTTATATCACAATAAACACCTCGGCTATAAGTTAAGTCATTACGTAATTTGAGCAGTTTGTAACTATATAACGGGTACCATTAAGAACTTACGAAAAAAAGGATATTTATGTGTCGCCAAAATGCATAAATCTCACAATTTCATTCCATATGCGAGCGTAATTTCAAATATCGTCGAGTAATGACATTTAAATAGTGCGCGCTTTACTTTATAGTAGCGCAAAGCCGACACGCTAAAACCAACTTTAGCATAAACTGGGTGCGACTGCTGTTTCTGCCATTACGCCACCCATCTTCCTCTAGTGCAGTTTACTTTATTAATATATAAGAAGTACAGGTGGTGACTCAGAATCGATGATACCCGACGACCTCAGCAACAAAATTATCTCATCTAGGAAATAATTACATCTTTTTTCAGCCATTGTATATTGAGGTTAAGTTGAAAAAGTACAATCAACTATTATTGTAAATTTATATTTACTCCAGTGGTTTGTTGTGGTCTTTTATTTATTACAATACATAATTTTTCGTTAAACTGTTTGTAACATATTTTATGAACAGTTACTAATTTATTTGATACAGTCGTGTTTTAAAGTTAAACTTTAAAATCTTCTTGCAATACAATAGTAGTTAACAATCTACACAAAAGGATGATTTTGTAATTCATGTTTTTCATGTTTCATAATAATTGTTTTAATTTTTCCTCTTGGAAATGATTTTTTACCATACCCCCTTCAAGGAGGATAATAATCATGCTGTTTTATTGCCACAAAATATTGAAACGATAGATTCATCATCTTACTTTGTAAATTTAATTTAACTTTGATGACCGTTTCCTCGAATTACTTTTATTTATGCCAAATAAATAATCTTATTTATTTGCTCTGTAACAATTTAAATTAAGACGGGGTCAGTTATCTATAGACTCATCATTTTATTGAGCATCTTAATTTAAATTAAAATGTTACGTAGAGCAATTATTAAAATTATATTCTCTGCGGCGAGATATCAATTATGATTGAAAATAACAATTTAATTCCAGTTTTAATATTCAGTAATGGAAAAACAATAATTTTACAGTCGCTTTCAACAGTAAATAAATGTATGAATAAAATTTGATTATTTTAATTTTAAAGTAAAATGAAAAGAGTTTTGCTATTGAAGATGCAGAAAAACTGATGTTTTGAAAAAAAAAAAAAAAATGTGATGCCATTGTGAAGTCTACAAAATTGTCCTGCTATTGGAGTGTAAGTCGGCAATATCCGTTCGTTTCTTTCCCCACTGTCGAATGCGCCGGAAACGGCATACTGATCCCCAAAATGTTCATATCAGTCTGCGTACATTGTTGCGTGAAAGAAGGATATTAACAGTGCAATTGAAACGACTGGCATTTGCAAAAAGTGAAGCAGGGCTAACACAAGCGCGTCGAGGAACTCGCTCCGTATCGTTCACAGAACAGCTGGTGTAGCAGCGGACGTTATCTGGCATTATGCTGCACGTTGAACATGTCTGCTTTTCAGTTCCGTTACTGTCCTATTCAATTTTGCTGTAAATAGAAATAAATAATAGCGCCTTAGATAAAACAACTTGACATTTCTACACTGAAAAGTGTTTACAAATATGCCATTTACAGGTCTTTAAAATTATTTTTTCAAATCTTTCAAATTTTGCTAGATTAAAAAAAACAGTTTTTTAAGCAAAATTACATCACACTGCAAATCGTTTTAGCATTATTCTTGTCAGTATTTTTTTAATTCACTGTACCGTTTGAATGCAAAAGTGATTTTAGGTGTGAACGCGTCTAGAACGCTGAATATTTATGCTTCGCTTGAAGAGACAATAACATTTATAACGAATCGTGTAAAGCACACTGTTATGTAAAGCAGCAAATCATGAATCGCAATTACGTGGCAAGTGTCTCGATCTGAAGATCTAGACGCTCTCTCCGGCTTACCTTTGCTAGCACGGTCACTGCTCCTCAAGGTCGAGGTGAAGGTCTTTTGTGAACCATCATCCCGACATGCGGTCTACGTTGCCGGAAAAAGATCATTTTTGGATCTGAAATCAATGCTAAGGATTGCAGCAGAGACTCGTTACCGAGGTCTTGCATTTTTATGTTGCCAGCTTATGTATAATTACACATCACGGAGATTTGTTATCGATTATGTAATGCCTTTCGACGACGCGTGGCTTTTGCAGTTCACAGTTCTCGTGCGATGACAGGTGCGAGCAATGATGAAGAATTTGGTAAAGTGCTTATTAGAGATTCGCATTGGCTGCATATATTCTTGGAGCAACGTTGCCAGATTTCAAGACGTCACAGCCGGCTCAAAGAAATTCGCTCAATAGAGACCCTATAAAAAATATTATCTCCTCCAATTTCTGTAAATAAATCTTAAAAAACTGATCCAACAAATGTGCAAATCATATTTTCAATTTTACAGCAGTGAGAGTGTAATCATAAATCAAATTGTAAAATAAATATAAAGGTTGTTAACCTGTGATTTTAAATGACGAATTATTGTGTTGGTTATTGACAAACATTGTGAAAAGTGGTTATTACTTAGTATATTATCACGCAGTTAAGTTTATGGCATCGTTTTGGTTAAATAATGCACCGAACCATTTTCAGTTGGCCGGCTCTTACTTCATAAGGCCACTCACAAATTACGCGCAATAATCACGCCCCTCATGTGAATCTTCTGGTCTTAATAGTGTAGAATGCAACTTGAAAAACGTGACAGTGAAGTTTTATAATAAATTCTTCGAGCAAAATGAACGTGTTTTCGTTCATATGTCTGTCAGGAAATACGTTTTGTCTGCGTTTACACGGGAGTCTTACAATTACGTACTTTAAACCTTGACCGCTCTTAAACGAACAACAATTTAACGAACGTTCAGTCAGCGTTTAAAAAAACAGTAATGCAATTCCAATTGCGACGTGCGCCAGTGTTACGTTCGTGCCGAAGAATGTCTCAATGCTCAAAGTGTCAGACTCGACAAATTTTCCTACTTTATGAAGTAAAACTTAAAAATAAAAAGTCAGTGATGAATGGCAAAAAATGGTTAATTACTTTATAATTAAAACGGAATGACGCTTGTTTGCGTTTTATTCGGATGTACACTGTAATAATTCTAATCATTAAATGCACTTTAATAAAGATTATTTTTTTTTAGGTTTATATATAATTTTGATCTAATTTATTTAATTGAAGAAAAATGTAAGATTTTACAAATAAAATATAAAATAATAGCTTTTTAATCTATAAAATAAATTATCGCAGCTTTGTGTTTAGTTCTGGAAATGTATCTTTCACCTTTACATTGTGTAAAAAGTGCACCGTTCATCATTATAAGTAATTATATACGTTTTGTATGTTACCTAATGACTTTATGTTTTTAATTAATAAAGCAAAAAGTGTTTTTCTCATAGACTTGAATTGTAAACAAAGTGTCTACTGGTAATTTTACCAGTCCTAGAATGTACAAATGAGCGGATTCTCACATCTCATCTCGAGGATTAAGTTGATATGAGCGCACATACTTTCGTTTCTCCAGGATGACCTTGAACTTGACCTGTTACCTTTGCTAACACCACGTCTGGATTAATATAAGCTTTATTGCATTTATATGGGCAAATCTCTAGAACTTTTAACCTATCTGTCCCTCCCATTTCAATTCAATGTTGTGGATTATTAAATGGAAGATTTTAGTTTTTATGGTTTTCACACCTCAAGTTATTATAGTTTTACTTAATTATAAGAATTATAGTTTGAAAATATTTCACAATCCTAAATCCGAATTATTACGTCTTTGATATGTCCCTTTAGGTTATGCAGAAACATTTTCTTTTTTAATTTATAAGCACAGAGTTAAACTGCAGTTAAAAAATTAATAAACATTACGCGCATGTAATTTATCACTGTTCGACTTTATATTATTCATTTTAAATTAATAATAAATGATAATTGTCATAAAACTAAGATGTGCTAAAGCTTTTTTTTCAAAAATTTGGCAAGTTGAAAGTTAAAGGTTTTAGAGAATTACCCATATACTTACAAATATTATCCCGATAAAATAGTTCAATAGATTGCTTTCCAAAAATAGAAACAGTTTATTTCTACAACTTGCAAAGGCTGAAGTTCAAATCATTTCGTCAAAGTTCCTACTTTCTCAAATGTGTAACTCAAATTGGTACATATATTTAACTGACAGCTGGAAATTGTCGTTAATATATTTTATTTTATTTTATTTTAATGTCACGTTGCAAGAACAAAAAAACGTGCACAATTTTCTCTCAAATAAATTTATGGTGAAAATTGATAGTCAATAAATTTTGAAACAACTTCACGAGTTGAGGAAAATTATTAATCACGATTAGAGGTGTGGGTCAAAGAATGAATATTGCATCAGGCCGTAAAGATTAATAGTTATGGATTTTTAATTAGCGAGACCAGGCGTCTGAAATAGTTCGTGGGCACTTGGAAGAACGCTCCTTATAACTTTTAGAGTTATCAGCTTTGTGTCAATATCTCTGCGACTTTAATGCTGTCGCTAAGAATTAAAAAAAATCCACCTCATTGGTAACAAATTTAAAGGTAGATTATCTGCAAATTAAGAATGTATCCATAAGCAGGTTGAGCAAATTTATTGTGGTGTCTGAAAAGCATTTTATCAAAATATTGCAATGAAAATGGTTTCCTTTCACTGGAAGAAAAAAAACACGGTAATTGTTGTTAATGTAATATACTTTTTCAGGTTATTAAGTAACATTGAAATATGATGCATAAATTGTTTAATTAATCAAAAGTTAACATAAAATTTAAATTTTCTAATGAAATGAAGAATGGCTTTAATTTGCAATAATGGTTATCTATTTATTTGTGTATTGTATTAGGTTTTTGTAATGATTTATTATTTGTTAACAAAGTATGTAACTTTTGATGGATGGCTAATAACAATTAACAGTCTATGGAGATTAATTTTATATCTCCCACATTAATTTGTATTGAATAGTACTTATTATTAATAAACAAAGTTTAAAAATTGCAATAATGAAAACAGAAATATTTTACAAAAGAAAATTAAATAGTTCATACATAATTACTGCAATAATTTAAGTTTTTTTCTTAAATAATATCTTACATGATAAAATAAAAATGTCTAGTGAAAATGTAAAAACTGTTAGTAAAGTTCTTATAAAAAGCAAACCTTCATTGCTGATCTAATTTAACTTTTGTTCGTCATACAAGTGCACAGTAATTTTTTCAAATTGTACATCACATATAGTATGCTGTGATTAATACAATGACTAGATCAATCTAACATTTTACAGTCATCATCACACCATACATCTATAATTTTATTAACTACCGTTCCTCCAACTATGTAACATTGAAATATTCATGCAACTCTATAATATTTCGATAAATTATTTGCAAGAAAAACACATTTGCCAAAAGCACTTAAGAATTTTTTATTAGGACCATTCTTAAATAATATTAGTTATAAATAAGAAAGCCTCGTAATATCCCAATGAGTTATTGCGGTTTGTAAGTTAATATTAAATTTAATGCACAGTTTTAGAAGTGAAATTTGATACTAATGAGCAATCACAAAGTTTCTATCCAATAATTGAAAGAGAATTTTAGATTCTTGGTATTTGAGTTTAATTTTATGGAAAATAATATTTTCTGTTTATAAATTAAAATAAAATATTAACAAAATTGGTGAATTTGATAGTTTCCAAAATAAATCAAAATTTGCTCATTTCGAAATTAAAGTTTTTTTTATTTATTAAAATTAAAACATAATTTTCGTGTCTATTAAAATAAAAGTAATTTTGTAATTAAATTTAATTTCAATTAATTAGTTTTATAATTCATTTTACAGTTAATGTAACTCAAATATTATGCTGCAACTAAATATTAAAATCTTACATTGCAATCCAGATGTCGTCTAAATGTCTTGCTAGTCTTACTTTGAGATTGAACAAAAATGAGTTAAAATCCGTTACGCGACGCACAATGAAGCGCAACGGAGTTACTGATACGAAACTTTATAACTCAGCAAGCTGCTATAGTTCAATTTTTAGATTTATAGTTGAAATTAATTTGTTTGTTTAATTTGTTTCAGGTAGGTGGATGGAATTTTCTATGTGAACATTAAAAATTTAGGATTAATAGTCCGTTTCACCACTGACGGATCCGAAAATGAATGACGTGGACCAAGGTATGTGCAAACGCAAACATGCGTTTATAATTTGTAAGTTCCGCGTGTCGCTGTGTCCACCAGTTATGTAGACGCAATGAGTTCGCTGTACTTCTCAGCATGCAAAATAACTTCCAAAGTTTGAAAGTTAGATTCTTGTTAATTTGTTTTCCACTTTGACGAAAATTCAACGTTCTTGAAGGAACTTAACACATCTTATAAAAGGTTTTTTTTATCATTTTAGTTCACATTTTTTTTATTGTTATACAAGAAAATTATATTGTTAGACTTATTTTTCTACTATCCAAATTGAAGAAAAAGTTAAAATAATTTATATTTAAATTTTGACTGTCTATCATTTAATTAAAATCAAAGGAGACTAAAGAAATACAGCAAGTTCTATATACCTATAAACCCTTTAATGTCATTTCAATAGACTATTTAAAGCATATTGATCTGCGAATCCCCAATTTTCTTTTGCTTGTATATTAAACGTTCATGTTTCTCTAATCGCATTTTTTAAACTGTATTTTAAACACATTTAAAAACTGTTCAGTGCTTTCTTTATTATATATAAATTTGAAAACAATCTTTCATGTTTAATAATGACTTATTTATAAAATATAATTCTCAAGAAAGTAAATTATACAATGTTCTTATAATCACATTTATTTTTGTTTCATACAAAATTAAATATACTGAATATGTATCGCGTGTTATGCATTCGTAACTTTCAACAAATGTTTTCAAGGTTCTGGTTTTGATAAAAGATAACCGTAAATTTTCAAAGTTAAAATTACAACATTATAATTTGGGGTAAGTTTTGCGAGCTTACTGAAAGTTAATATAAATACTTAGGCGTTTGAAAGTTAATACTTTAATATTTTTTTATTCATAGTCATTCAAGATGATAAATAAATCTTACAATATAGTACGTGTTGATATTATAGTATGACCCATTAAAAACAATATTATTATTTGTATAAATAAAATAAAAAATAGGCAATTTGTCTATAATATATTTGTTTATCTATAGATGTATACAGGTACATCAGTCTCTCATATTGAATTTCAGTCAAACCGTAATTTAGTTGAATTAATCTCACATATTTCGTCTGCTAAATTTATCTTGAGCAGACATCATGAATGCGATTTTTAGGTCACGCGTATTTCAAATTTCATGAAGTTTTTTACTCCAACTTGATCAATTGTTTAATCTTTGTTGTGCACCATAAACAAGTCGAAACTTCAAAACGATGTCATACTTCCGGTATTTATAGATCACATTGCTATTTCTGGTATTCTATGTCACAAACGAGGTTGCAATGCCAGCCAACAGCTCAAATTGTACATGAAAAAATATATTTCAGTATACTCTATTACTTTTTTAGCTAGATTAAAATGTTAGCTTAAACTTATGTTAACTTAATATTAAGTAAAATATAAACAAACATATTTTCTAAAAATAAACGTATGCTTAAATACCGTGAAACAGGGCGAGTCTATTCATTTTTTCTTAAATACGTAATAAAAAATTAAGTGTTCCATCAGTAAAAAAGTGTATTCAAGAATTACAACCGT
>JABFPM010003790.1:0-13763 GCA_022817325.1 Idris sp. 1 HC-2018 | reverse complement strand
AGACTTCAAGCTTTAATCTAAAAAAAAATTCAATTACGATGAAAATTACAGAAGTTACGACGGCTTGAAAGTGGCCTAAATTTTGATTTTAACTAGGTGGCCTTTTTTTCTGTCCAGTGTATTTTAGAAATATTAACATTTTGTAAAAAATATTATTTTGAGAGAAATTTTGCTTTTTTTTATGACACTCGAGTGGTAAAATGTAATATATTCTCGCGTAACCTGAGGCGCGTTTGCATTAGCAAATTACAACTTAGAGATATGTTGAATCTATCCGGGTTATGGATAGACTGCATTCATAGATCATTGCATCAAGAATGATTGAGTTATCAACCAGTGCATTTTCACGACATGACATTAATTTCCCTGGTTGGGCTCAAAACTAATTGTGAATTGCCATGGATCTTTCAACAAATATAATTCATGGCAGCTTAACATGCATTTGTATGTAAGACCATGTGAATCGTTGCAATTTATCATTCAAAATTTCACATATCAGACAAGTATCTTGTTTTCAAATATAACATTTCAATTTGTAAGCTCCATTGATTATTTATTCACCAATTCTGGCAATATATTACAGCTTTGCGCTATAAATACGATGCAATATTAAAAAATGCAATAAAAGTGAAATTCTCAAATTTTAAACAATAACATTTTTACCAATTACTGTATTAAATACTTAAGAAATAAATAATATATTACAAAAAAATTTAAGATTAACGTTTGATCTATTAATACTTGCAGGATTATAAGCTACAATAAATTACAATGTGTTCAACGAAATGCTTTAGCTGGTCTCAAATCTCTTCGTGTAATGTGAGTGACAAATTATTTATTTATCTATCATTTTCATTTGATTTACAGTATCAATACCAATTTTTTATATATTTTCAGATCTCTTCACGGAAACGATATATCAGTAATACCCGAAGGTGCCTTCGAAGATTTAAAATCCATTACCCATTTGTAAGTGACATCGAATTTATGTTCCATTAAGATAATTTGTAAAACACTTGTTTTAAAATAGTATATTATTTTCAAACAAAGTAACTATTGGAAAATGTATTTAGATAACACTTTGACAATTGCAATTTCCACGTACATAAT
Organism: Idris sp. 1 HC-2018; assembly: GCA_022817325.1. Taxonomy (NCBI): domain Eukaryota; kingdom Metazoa; phylum Arthropoda; class Insecta; order Hymenoptera; family Scelionidae; genus Idris; species Idris sp. 1 HC-2018. Next base: position 12,653 of record JABFPM010003790.1, on the reverse strand, counting down.
TGTATTATAATACTTAGTTAATTAGATGCTGATATAATTATTATAAAATTAATATAATGATTATTGAAATTCCAGAGCATTAGGATCAAATCCTTTGTACTGCGACTGTAGTATGAGATGGCTAGCAGAATGGGTAAAAAAGGATTATGTTGAACCGGGAATTGCTCGTTGCATAGAACCACCATCTATGAGGGATAAGCTTCTTTTAACAACACCAGCGAGTGCTTTTCTCTGCAAAAGTAAGTACATTGTTAGTAAACTTTATTCCACTTTTTTCCACTTATATTCCTTAATTTGTATTTCAGTGTGTGTGATTAAATTATTTGCGTATTCATTCGTTCGTCCATTTTTCACTTGTAAATCACTTAGAAATAACAGAGATAATATAAATTAATTGTTAATAATTATTTGTTAGATAATTGACACACTTTTTACAAATTTATTTCGGCCCTAGTTTATGAATAAAGTTGTTAATTTTTTAATAAGTAAAAGAAAAAATTATTACTGTCTGAAAACTTTGATAAAGTTTCTGTTAGAATGAATATAAATTATAATAAGAGTATATAATGTGGTCTAAATTTTTGATCAATGACTTCAGAAAATTGTGAAAAACCCATATTTCAAGGAGTTATTTCATTATATCGCTTTCTTAGTTGAAGAAGACAGCACTTCGTTTTCAGTTTCTAATATTTACTGTCTCGAGTTTTACTTAAAAAAATACATGTTAAATCTTGAGAGGAAATGTCGATATTATTTTAAACAAATTACTTTTTCAGTACAATTAATTTATATTAAAATACCATTTTAAAAAAACTGACATTTTTTAAAATCACAATGCGTCTTTTTGAAATACAACTCTTAAAGAAAGGTTCAGCTGAGACTGCGACATAGTTAAATATTCCTTAAGATTAATTATCAATTTTGAAAGAAAAGAAAGTACATGAAGCATTTCATCAATTAATTTTTCCATTCATTGTTTATTTCAATTTTTCGACTCTTATCTTGTTTTTAACCTTTAAATATATTTAGCATAAAAAATATAACAGTAATTTTTAAAACTTTTAACTTTTTAATTATCCTGTAATTTTAGAATATTAATTATCATTATTATAATGTAGCATTTTTTTCGTTCAACTTGATAATAATTTAAGAGTCGAAGAATTATATGGGATCATGTTTAAGTTTTACATTGCTTTTTTAAGTTAATTAATTTTGAAATTTCAGTGTATATAAACTTTGTCAAATGTACATTTTTTTTTAATAATTATTAAAAGAATTAATTAAGCACAACCATTTTTAAATGAGTTAACTTTCTTATCACCTTATATTTATTGTACTTATTTATCTTACTAGATGTATATTTTTAATTATATCTTTTTACCCCAGTAGAAATTCTAAATTTGCCTCTAAACAGTAATAATGTGTTTTAATTACTAGATAAACATGATAACTTCTTTTATTTTATATCAGTAATTTTGAACGTCCACCATCTCTTGAAATAATTATAGTACATGTGAAAATACATGTAAATTACATTTGAGAAATATACTATACGTAATTGTAACATGCATGTTATACTTATGTTTAACAAAACAAACTTATATCCAAATTAATTTGTAAATGTCCAATATTAATGCCAATATAATTTATATTCTCAAAGTATTTAAAAGATTTTTTTTAATTTGCTGTAATTAATTTTACCTATATTATTAATATGTTAATATCTATAAATATTTGAGTCATTATTCTTGGAATTGAATGAAATGTGACTGTCCATTTCCTGGTCTATTTCCACGAAACAATAACCGAAACCAAGTATCACTTAAAGTAGTCAAACTACTAAAATTCAAATTATATGAATCGTGAAGACACAGCTGAAAATTGAACATCTTTTGAACAAAAAATTAATCGAATTTTGTTGAATTCTAAAAAAATTAACTCTCTAAAATGTAATCAGATATTCAAGTAATAATGGAATGGTTACAATTTTTATCGTGCATCAAACAATGACTCACAATACAATTATATATAAAAAAAAATTAATTAAAATATGTTTTATAGTCAATAAAATGTATGCTAACAACTGTTTGCTTGCATTAGAAATACCAGTTAAATAAAATAAAATCAAAATCAAACGTATCTAACCAAAATACTTTGATTACAAATCAATTTCATTTACAGCATATGTTATTTAAGTAATGTTTGTTTAAAGAAATTGTAATCTTCCTTTTATTTAAATTTAATTGAAGTAAATATTAATTTAATAAAATGAAAGACTTTGATTTAGTTTCTGTAATTTACTGTAAATCATTTTTATCAGAAGTAAATTTTCTCATCCTGTTTTAACGTATGTTTTTTTAAAAAATAAAAGATCAACTGGTGTTTTATTCGAACTCATTCTTCAGAAAAGTTAATTTAATGAAAAATTCTATTTCACACTTTATAATCAATGAACATGTTACATATTTCATTAAAAACCTCTTCTAAATTGTATTTTCTGAAATTCATTTTTGAAATTTTACTAATAAAAAGACAAATATTAAATGTTCATAAAATAATTTAGATATATAATAATTACAACTAATTTAATATATAACATAAATTTAATTTTACTGAAGCAATTTCAAAAAAATACTTAAAAAATTGATGTCCATTATAGTAGGGAATTACATTAAAAAGGCATTACAAGAAATAAAAATTTGCCAGTAGCGCAATAAATAAAAAAAAAATAAAACTAGATTTAAACTTCTGCAGTGAGAGTTAAGTCAGTTGAGGCAATTGTAGAATTTCTTCTGGGGCAATTACTATAATTTACGATCAATATAGCACTAAAATTGCTCATTAATCGTAGACCTTTCTTCCGCGCAGCCAAACAACAGCCTTCCGAGGTATTGGCCAAATGCGACGTGTGCTATACCTCTCCCTGCCAAAACCGAGGATTCTGTGAGACGCTTCAAAACCGGGAGTTCCGTTGCAAATGTACACCAGGGTATCACGGGGACCGGTGTCAACATAAAATTGACGCGTGCTATGGAAATCCTTGCAGGAACGCCGGAACTTGCAAAGTACTGGAGGAAGGAAGATTCAGGTAACTAAATAAAAATGTTCATCATTCCTTGTTCTAAAATTGATTTATTTATATTTGTTTTTGATATTTTAATTTAATAAAACTAATAAACGTTTTTTTATCCTATAGTTGCAACTGTGCTCCCGGGTACGAGGGATTACGATGTGAGAATAACGTCAACGACTGCGCAAACCACAAATGCACCAACAACGCTACCTGTGTTGACCTCGTTCAGGCCTACCGATGCGACTGTAGTCCGGGATTCATGGGAGAGTATTGTGAGGAGAAAATACCCTTTTGCACAAAAGGACATGACCCATGTGAGAACGGAGGTCGATGTGTTAACCACAGCACCCACTACAGTTGTGAGTGCCCAATCGGTTTCGTCGGCTACAACTGTACCAACAATTTGGACGACTGTGGTGATAATTTGTGCCAGGTACCATTAATTATTTACAATAAAATAGATAGAATACAATTATTTTATACGACCTGGTATTTTATATGAATATTTGCTTTCAGAACGGTGCTACATGCATTGATGGCATAAATAACTATGAATGTAAGTGCGCGCCAGATTATACAGGGAGATTTTGCGAAATTGCGCCATCTACTGCCATGCTGTACCCTCAAACAAGTCCGTGTGCACATCACGACTGTATGCATGGCGCTTGCTTCCAACCATCTCCAGGTTCTGGTGCGGACTATCTGTGCCAGTGCAATTCCGGTTATACCGGTGGGTACTCTCTTACATATTAAGTTTGAAGTAATTTTGAAAAATAGTTTTGAAGAGATTTTTATATTAACACCTTTACGAAAGAATCTCTAAGTAGAAAAGCCTGTTATAACCTTCTTTTTGAAGCCTCTGTATAAATACTTTCTGAAATGAACCTGTTTAGAAAGAGATCTCTATATAAACATTTTTATATAAATTTCTCTGAAAAGTGATCTATATAGGGAGGTTTCTATAAGAAAAAAAGTTTATACAGTGCTTAAAAAATATATGCTTATGAAATATTTGTGATAAATGTGTAATAATAATTATGAATGTCTTTTTCAGGTAAACGATGTGAGTACCTGACGAGTCTGAGCTTCGTAGATAATAGCTCGCTGGTCGAGCTAGAACCGCTTCGTACGAAACCCGAAGCAAATGTGACTATAATTTTCAAGACAACTCAAGAGAACGGAGTATTACTCTATGACGGACAGAACGGGGAACATATTGCAGTCGAATTATTCAACGGTCGAGTGCGCGTGTCTTATGACGTTGGCAACTATCCCACATCAACCATGTACAGTTACGAAATGGTGTCTGATGGCAAACCGCACATGGCTGAACTTTTGGCAATCAAGAAGAATTTCACATTAAGAGTTGACCGAGGTCAGGCTCGAAGTATCATCAACGACGGCCCGAAGGAATATCTCAAGCTTACCACGCCGATGTTCGTAGGAGGAGTGAAGGCTGACATCGCAACCATAGCATTCACAGAATTTCATCTTCGGAATGTTACCAGTTTCAAAGGTGAAAATCAATATCATTTTGAATTGTGAATGTATTTTTCATTTTAATGATAAACTAAATTATTATTATTTTACTTTTAGGATGTATAAGTGAGATGTGGATCAATCATAAATTAGTCGACTTCAGCAATGCAGCAAAAATGCACGGGGTTACACCAGGATGTGGTGCTCATGAGGAAGAAGCAGACGAAGCTAGCAAGGACATTATTGAAATTGATTCAATGACTAATAGTGAAAGTGTAGAAGATACAATGCCTCAAGAGCGCATACTTGATGAATACTCAGGTATACTTGAGAAAAAATTGCAAACCATTAAGGAACTTATTATGGAAAAGATATTAAGACTTCAAATATTTGTTACAGGTTATGATGTAGGTCCAGCAATGGATACAGAAATAACCGATGTTTGTTTGGGAAACGAATGCAAAAGAAATTCTCAATGTGTGCCAAACCCCTTTGGAAATGGCTACTCATGCCGATGTGAAATTGGATGGCAAGGAAGATACTGTGAAAAAGGTAAAATAGTAAACAATTTTTCATTTATTATTTCTTATAAAGAAGATAAGTTAAGATTACATAAAATGTACTTTACTTATTTTAGCACCCACCTGCAGAAAAGAGTTTATACGCGAGTATTATACAGAAAATGGATGCAGAAGTCGACGGCCTGTCAAATTGGCAAAATGTTGGGGAAGTTGTGGAAACTCTTGTTGCTTACAACGTAAAACTAAACGTCGCAAGGTAAAATTTTGTTTTTCGTTTATAAATGTAATTATGACTCTATTTTAAACTAAAATTAATTAAAAATATACTTAAATTGCAGGTCCGTGTTCTTTGTAATAATGGCACTCGGTATACAAAGGACGTAGATCTTGTACGAAAATGTATGTGCACGCGTAAGTGCTACTAATATATACAGCTATTTAACTATCAGCGTTTTGTCTACAGAAAATAAAAATTCAATTGTAAAATGAACCCCGAACTGGACCTTTCTATTTATATAGAGTTATATTATACACTTGTTCAATATGACCGTTAATGGAATGCATGATTTTAAGTCACATTTGAATTACGATAATTGTATACACGCTTATATAAGCAAACCAAAACGAAATTCGTTGTGTCATTTTGGCATGCAACATACATACATACATACACTACATACAGAGTCAGTATGATATGTATTATTTATAAAAAAAAATATAAAAATATAAAAAAAAAACATAAACGCATACACATCTACAAATGATATGTAAATGTGATGTATATGATGTATGGGTACTGTGAGCGAAAAACAAGAGACATTTTTTGGCAAAATCTATGTATATACAGAAAACTTCTTCTGCTACGAAAATAATTACATTTATAATGGCTAAGTCAAACTTTTTTACTTCAAGGCGTGTGTTTTTTGTCTCTTTACAATAGTTTTTCTTATAGTATCAATAATACATTCATAAAAATTCAGATCAGTTTTTAAGTAGATTCGCGTTCAATGATAACTGATATTTTTTATAATAAAAGTTTTTTTAATTATAAAATTATTCTTTCTTACTTACACCCCATGATCCTTATTGTTTAAAAAGATTTCAAAAATTTGTAACAATTGTCTTTGAAAGTTTGTAAAGAAAACTACTGTTTTTTTCTGTAATAAGAATGAATAAAAAAGCAAAATGTCAGCCGATTTTATATGTTTGTTTCTTATTAAGTATTACTTATTTATAACAGTTATGAATTTCAGTAATTTGCTCTCTTGATCATTAAATGTTTGAGAAAAAAGTAAATAATTTGCCTAGAGATAATTTTTTTCTGTTATATATAATTTTGTATGCAAATTATTTTATTCTTTTCCTAAAATTCAGCATATTTATCTTAAAATTACCTTCCAAAAAGCATTTGCGAACAATGTAATATTAAATTTACATTGTAACTTGGCTTAGTTATTTAAATATTAAATAACAAGCACATTCACACCTTTCATTAATAGCAAATATATTATCGATAATAGGCGTGGTGGAAATAATAATGAGAGCCACCACATCTGGAAAAATAACTTAAAGAATTTCGCCGGAACTAATTCATTTTCGTATACATTATTTATCAGTATTCATTATTCTAAAGCATTACCTTTGCAAAACAATGTTCAGCAGAAAATCTTTTACCAGGAAATATGCGTATATCATGGAACGAAAATTTCTTTAATAAATTTCAAGACTATAAGTTGTTAATAATTTTGTGTATCAATGAAAACATTTAAGCTTTATCAAAAACATTTTTCTTTACGATTTACACAAATTTTAATGACACTTGTCGGATATTGGAGTTCTAAATCTAAAAATTATAAATTGTTTTTAGATATTAATTTCATTTTCACAGTATTTACTAATCTGGTGGCATCGGAGATAGTAATTGTAATGATTGTAAGATCTAGAAATTTTCAAGTAAGTATGAACGTAAAAATTGTTACATTCTTTTTGCTATTTAAGAATAATTTTTTTTAGTACTGATACATTTTTGTTCATATATCTAATTATAATTTTTACAGGATTTTTCATATTCTTTAGTGGTTGCAACAACAGTGCTTCTGTCTTTCATTAAATTAATATCGTTTACCAGACGAAAAAAAGTTATAAAATTAATAACATATTGTAATGAACATTTATGGAATAGTCCAAAAGATGCATACAGTAAAGAAATTCTTGACAAAGTTAATAGAGATAGTATTTTCATGATGATATCGTTTACTTTCAGTGCTATTGTCACTGCTATTTGTTTTATACTTGCATCTGTTATCGGTGAGTATTTCTGTGGTAATAAGATAAAAGTGAATACTGAAAAAGGCTGTTAAAAAAGCAACAACTTTTCGATTATTTTTCACTCTTAAATTCCATATTTTAATTAATTTTTGTTTACCAATATGTTTTACTCAGTAAGAAAAAATTTAGGAACCCAAAATTTGATCTGGAAAAGTCTGCAAAAAAGAATTTAAAACTTTTTCGGTCTGAAAAAAGTAGATTCCCTATTATCATTGTGCCACCGGTTTAAAAAAAAACTGACAGTTAAGTGAAAAATCCACTCTTGTAAAACAGAAAATCTACGATTCTCAACAGTTTGAAAAATAATATGAAAAACTTTTGCTATCAACTGTGAAAATTATCCTAATGTACGTTAAAGGTAATTTAAGCATTTCATGGGGGAGTACCATATAAAAATTCTCGCGATTTCTTAAAATGGGAGAAAAGTGGGGGTTAAATTGAATTCTTACATAGCATTTTTTTTCGCTAAACTGTTTTCTAAAAAAAATTTTATACTGACGACCAATTTTAATTCATCATTATTACACAATATATCAATTGAACATTATATACATTAATTAAATAAGCAAAGATAAAGTCAACTGTAAACTAACAATAAATTATAATAAATTAAATACAATATTGCAAAATAACCATTGCTATCAAAATAATGAGATAATATAATTTAAACATAACTAACACGACCTAAAATCAATAATAATCTACAACATTGTGTAAGATGCAACAGTCCTTAAAAAATCACAATTTTCAGCATAAATGCCACTTCTGTAATCCATGACAATGGTCTTCAAACGATCTTTACTAGTTAAAATTTTCTTAGATTTCGGAGACGGAGGTAATTTTGTTCGAAATCTAACAATTTTCCCTTTCACTCGACCTTGCTCAGACATTAATGCTTCAATTAAACGCCAAACTCTGGGTTCACTTCCTAGAATTAATGAACGCATTCCATTATGCCAATCCTTGATTTTGTTGTTAGTACAATCCTCGTTATTCAAAATCCGCGGATAATTACTCCACATATTGATGGGAAATCTTGCCGACTCTGTTTTGCTACACCTAAAATAATAAGTTATATAATACAATTTTATTTTTAATTTTTTACTCATTTTTTCTTTTAATGTACTCTTTTTCGAAATATTCAATCAATTCATCGAGCTTATCTTTCTCTTGAATAACACGAGTCGTCAATGTATCAAACAATGCACATACATCGTCAATCGGCACATATGCAAGAGCAGCCATCATATTAACTTTTTGCGCAAAATTTACATCATTGTCATAATTTTTCTTCAATCCAATTGACTGCAAATTTCTAAACTATAAAAACAATGTTTTTATATACTTATACTTGAACATAAATAATATATAATAAAAAAAAACTTTTACCTGTACATGCTTTGTTTGACATGAAAAAAACAAAAATGAATATTTACATTACCAAAAACTTTTCTTAATGCATTTACTACAGGCAATTCCATATCAATAATTACATCTATCAATTTCCAAATTTGTCTTAATTGTTTAATGCATTCAAACATCTTTGTATATAAATATTCACTTTTTCTAGTCAAAAGTACGTATACCTATGACACATACGTTGAATCAAATTTTCCATGTATAGTATATAACTAATAAAACAATGAAGGTGCTACATCAAAAGTGCCATCCATCTGCCATTTTTCACAAATTAACAATATTGTCAAATTTGCTTTAGTACTAAAAATAATCATTCGATCATCACTGGGATCTGAATCATACATTATAAATTCGTCTCCTTTATCTGTTATTTTATATTTATCGGGAATAATCATTTCTTGTAAGTTTTTCGGATTGCATGGATAATTGTTTTCCTTCTGTCTTCTTCTACGAATGCTCTTTTTCAAATACGATTGTCTACCCAATTCAACTGCAACATCTTCATGAATGTTTACAAATGCATCGTTCAAAACTTTTCTCAGTTTTTACATCATTTTCTCTTATTTTGACAACTAATCTCTTTTTCATAATAAATGACGCTTTACCTGAATGGCAATATTCTCCATTAATTTTCTTTATCTTTTTATTTTCAGTCGTAATATGTATGTGACACTTGTCACTATTATACTGCATACACCGCCAATATGTTTTTCCATTATAACTATTGTGTTTGTAAAATAAAATTCTTCGTATAATAATCATAGTTTATTCTTTTCACTTAATACATATTCAAGCGTCATGTTGCCACTTTCAATTACCAACTCATACTAAATTCATTTCACGAAAATACAGTCAACACAAACAACACTTTATCTATTCATATTATATTATATAAGTAAAATCATTTTATGTCAATTCAAATCTTTATATGAAACAAAATAACAAACATATTCATAAAACTAACTAAAACCAACTTTTTTGATAAATTATCTTATTGTTAAATTAACTTTCTGATAAATTGGTCTTTTGGATAAATTGACCGGATACTAAATTTTTGAAGTAAATTATTTCGAAGATTAGCTAGGATATGAGTTAATAAAATTTATTTATTAATAATATAAAAATAGCAATGATTTGGCAAAATATTAAGCAATTCACAAGTCACAATTGTGAATAAATTTGCCGCTTTAATGATTTTTATAGATAAAGGCATTTCTCCTTGTGAATGTAACGAGGTGATCACGATCTACGAGCTTTGCAACAAAAAGCAAATTAGTCAATAAATCCGGGACGTAAAGAGCGTTAGTTAAGCAGACTTGCTTTTAGCCATTTGTGATTTTTAGAGGCACATTACCTTGAGCTGACCCTGATGCAGAGGAGTGGCTGGCAAGCTTTGCTCCGCTTTTAATTTGCTGGTGTGGAATTGACTTAGGTTATTGCACAGATGAGACGTAGCACCGCTGTTGATCTACCATCTGGCCGGAGGAGGTTTTTCCATTGCTTAAATAGTTTTTAACTATCAAGATTTCTGCGGGGAAATCGCAAGCTCCTGTCAAATCCTCGAATAGTGAAGATACTGTTAAGTAATATCTAAAAGATGGCGGTAAATGGTGGTGATATGCCACTTTTTTACACTTTTGACAAGCAAAAAATGGCCTTACCTCCCTCGTAAGGTAAAATATCGTACGCAACATTGCGGGAGATTGCGACAGCTCAATCGTTTCTTGCAGCACTTAGCTTCGCTTCGTGTCACAATAATACGAGTAAGCAAATCGCATTTTCCCGCCCTAGTTGCGTAATATATTATTCCCTTTCAGTCTTCCTTTTGACGCGTACATCGAGGCTAATTTATCTTAAACTTCCTTGGATGTTGTACACCCTTGAAGATGCTTCAGCTGATTCGGATTCATTGTAAAATGATGTCGGATTTGGCTTTGCTGTCAGTCTTGATCCATCTGTTGTGTGCTGCAGTAGACGCGGTGTCGTTGGCTAAGGCTGTTGGTTGACGGTAAAACTTTTCTTTAAAGACTACCAAGAATTGAGTCATTTTAAAAAAAATTAACTAGTGTTTGTAACACATTTCATTAGTTTTCCTTATTTTAGAAAAAATCAAACTTCTGAAAAAAAAACAACTAATTCCACTTAACAAACTTTCTAAGGAGGATAAGAAGAAAACCATCTTAAAATGGCTTAAATCTGATGAAGATAATCAAGATACTATGATTGAGATTGACTCTTGCAATATTTCTGATTCTTTAGCAAATCAAAAAAGTTGATTCATCTCTGATAAATAAGTATTACAACAATGATATTTATGAATAATTGAATGATAGTATAGAGGATAAAAGAAATAAAGATGCTTCCAGATGTGGAATATATGATAAAAAAATGAAGGCATGCATACAATGTGATCATTGTCTTTTACGCTTTCATTATAAGTGTGTAGGCTTGAAAGCCGAACCTTCCAAAGATTTTTGATATTGTCCAGAATGAAAGTGCCAACTTTCGTCCCAGAAAAACGGGTTGAAAATGTTAATTTCGGAATTGGAAAGAGCAGGACGAAAGTTCCGACTTTTGACCCGGTTTTCGAAAACTCAAGTTGGCACCCTTTCGTGGCAGGGGGTTGAAAAAAATACAATTTGCAATTTGAACGAAAGCGTGAATTTTGGACTAAGGGCGGAGTGAGAGTCCAAAACTCACGCTTTCGTTCCTAATTGCAAAATATACTGTTTAATTTATAAAAGTATACTAATGTTATGTGGAGGATGCTTGGGCATCTCCGGCAGATAATTCGGGTTGTTAATAATTAACGACAACCAACATTTATGTTTTCACTTAATTGTTTATTTAAATATCGAAAGATGTTAAGTGACAATCCGACTTTAATTCTATTCTTTATATAAAAAAAATAAAAATTAAATTATCAACGCGTCAAAACGAATGTGTATCGGAAAAAAAGCAAAGTCGAATGTGCAAAATGTTCAAGTCGATTGTGTCCCGGCCTAATTTGGCGGGGATACTTAAACCTAATATGACGTCACAATCTAAAAGATTGTCCAAACGGAGACGTTTTCTTCCTAGTTGAGACAGCACTTTAGCGACGCCATCATAAAATTAAAACGCGGAGTTGCGCCAAATGTGCTTATCGCTGTAGGGTCAGTGTGTCAACAGTTTTACGATTTCCTGAAAATCAACTTAAAGACATCTGGAAAATCTCAAGGGCCGTTTCTGGCAAAGCGCTAGCCAAAGAAAGGACCTTTGTCTTTCCGAATTCCTGAAACTTGCGTCTGAGAAATTTTTATATTGTTTTATTGCAAGTTTCATAATTGTATTCATATTTTTTAAATATAAAGTTTCTATTATAGAGGGCGCTTCTGTCGTTCGTAATGAAGGCCTCTTCTGACGACTTATGAAACTGCGTGATTACATCTGCAATTTTCAACAAAACATCATTTTTTCGAATTCTATTTTTTGTTAATGATCTAATATACTAAATGAACTAAAAAAATATCAATTTTTACGAAATATTACATTTTGAAAAGATAGTGAAAAAAAATTAATATTTTACTTACATAAAATCATGTTTATTGTAAAAAAAATATCATATAATGGTTCTTTTCTCAGAATTATTTTAGTTCATTTAGAATAGATTTTTATTATCTACAATTGCAAAAAAAAAGAAAAAAAAGTAAATCGATTAATTAGTTTTTGAGTTATCGTGTACGCAAATTTGAAAATCATTGTTTTGAGAAAATCGCACTTAAAGTTTACGGTGGAGAAAAACAATTGTTATCAATAAGTATTAATAGTTTTCACCTAATCTGCTATACCAG
>JABFPM010003789.1:0-13769 GCA_022817325.1 Idris sp. 1 HC-2018 | reverse complement strand
ATGAAAAATGGTTCCTGCATTGTGTGTCTGTGATAAATCTTTTTTTTTTTTTTTTGGTTTCTTGAAATTTCATAAAAGTCGATGGGTCGAAAAAAAAGGATGTCGGACAAATGCAGCTATGCGTAATTAATCTAACTTTTTATAATCAACATTTTTGTATTCTTTACAGCGACAATCTGATTGGCCGTGAAATTTTTTCATCGGTGTTCATTCTTTTGTAATTTAAATGCAAGGCTTCTGATTTACTCGATTAAATCGAGATCTCAAAACAAATATAACGGATTTAATGAAATTCGTTGCGTCTAAGTCGCGTCTCCTTCGACTTGTTTGTTTCTTATGCATGAAAAAGTCTGACACTTTACTGCGAGCTCAGCTTATTTTTAGAACTTGAAATTAGAAATCGCCTTTAGAATGATAATGATATGTACATCGATAATTCGCTGAGACAATTGTTTAATCAGCAGTGACATTTTAACGGACGCGAATTCATGAATACGACACGTAATTAGTTGATTTGAAATTATAATTTTAGGCGGAAGCGAGCTGCGGAAACAGTTATAGAAATTAATCATAAATGTTTAGAAATGTTTTCGTGTACATATATATATTATGTGAGCGTGCAACTTTATTTGTTTATATAATAATGATATTAACATAATAAAATGTAATTTGTTTATAATTGACTTTCATTTTCATTGGACTTATGTATTATCCTAGACTTTTTGTTAAACAAAATTGAATTTAGAACCTTCATTCTAAAGTGTACATCCACATATACATATATGATATATATATATATATATATCATTTAAACAAAGTACGCTCTCATAACAAACGTATAAATATTACAACAGAATGTGCTTTTAGGATTGCACTTTTTCGTGCAAAGCAAACGCATAAGCATTGTTTTGTTTTTACGTCTCACATTGCGGTGCGGTGAACAAGATAGAACGTATATTGGCAGGCTTATGTGCGTCTTTCGTGGAGCGTGCATCCGTTTCCGGTTTTGAAGCGCCTCACTGAGGACACTCCGGTCACTGAGCACACAGAGTTCGCATACAGGATAATAATTATGTAACGAGTTACTATTTGCAGTTTCCGTCAAAATGTGCAATCTTCTTCTATGCCACATAAAGGGGGCTTTGAATGCCGCGCCCTTTTCATCAATATAGTCACAATACGAAACAAAATTAAACCGGAAAACCCATATAATACGTCAAATAGTCAATACTTGTTTCAAAAAGAAAAACAATAAAATTTCGGAATAAAATTGCGTACTCGTAGGTGGATAAGTATCGTTGCTAGCGTGCGACTATGAGAAAAGTTGTAACTGCAGTTGCTGAACCTTGAATCGCCTATTGTATTCACGGCAAAGTCGCAGGTTCAATTCACCTTGATGCTTTAAACCTCTCAATGTGACAAGATGATGAATTGTTACAATGTAGAGATCATTGCACCAGCCCTTAAGGTAAATTCACGTGTCGATAACATGATTAAATACAATGTAATTTATAATCTGATCCGTCACGAAGCGGACGCAAAATTTGCAATTGTAATAACGCAGAGGAAAAAAGATGTTTTGCAGATACGCAGTGCACAGTATTGTGCATATAATTGTGAGTTATTGATCTGGAACCTAGGGCTAAATCGTGAACGATACAAATTTTATAAAGCTATCGAAGTATCTAATCTCACTGTATTATTTTTATTTTGATATTAGAGAGAACGAAAAAAAAACTTGCCATCTTTGTTCATCAAATGAAATTAAGAATTTCTTGTCTATGAAAATAATGAGAAGGGAATATAATTTGGTGTAGTGTACACATTAAGAAATGGATGGACATAAACTGCTTTTTATGACAGTATTATACAGGTGATGGCTGTTTAAATCACAATTGGAAACCTCAAGATCCTGCAAGATTATAATCCAATGCACGATTAAATCTTAGTCTCTCTTCCTGGTATTTCTCATTTTACATAACAATGAAAACTCCAGGGCCTAATAACACGCAGAGTGACAGTTATATCTAATACTACAGAAATGATAAGATGTTAAGTTTATTAGACAATCTGATAAAGAAGCTTTCAGTCGTATAAGTGGCAAATTAACTCGAATTTATAGATCATTTATAACTCACAGTATTCTTAAAATTTGAAAAAAAACCGTATTTATTTTGGTTAGAATTTCGTTAATAACAAATTTCTGTGTATACAAGTTTTTATTTGATATTTTTTTCGAATTATCTCATTAATACTATACTTTTTTTTAATTATTCTCTTTATTGTCTAATAGAGTTGTGTTTTAATGCACAAGTCGTTTTTTAATTACGTTAGTAATTTACGTTAGTTATTTTTTTTTTCATTGATCCTCTCCATCAAATTACTGTTATTTATGTTCATCGATTTGCGTTTATTTTAATATCCATATTAAATGAAGACTTATTTTTATAAAAATTACTGTTTTTTCATATTCTTATCAGCATCTTGAATACATTATCACTATTTCATTGTTTTCAATTCATCATTTGTATGTGATTACTTACATCACAATATTATAATTACGCTTGGTTTCTTTATACTTGCAATTTTTCATTTACCATTTTTCCTTTTCAATCATCTTCATCTGCAATTTGCTATTATGTTTCCATCAATCAAGATTTACATGCTTTCAATTATCTTTTTTATTTTTTTTTCTTTATTTTCTATAAACTTATATCTTCAACTATCTTCACTTCTGCGGAGTTTCTAACGTAATTGATAGTTTTGGCTTCTAATATTGTACATTTTGTCTTATAAAATACGTGTTATCTTGCCATTAGATTTTTGACTTCAAAAATCTTGTAGCAACAAAAGTTGTTCAGCCTACACAAATCAACTACCAGATTTTATTTACTTCAACTTGTTATTTCGTATGCAACATTTCCCGGTACCAATGTAGCTCGCAAAATATTCCGTCATCCTTTATTACGAATGGAGCACTCATAGTCATTATACAATCGACATTACAAGATACGGAACACGATGCCGTTGTTCGTTTCGATCGGTTCAGGCTCTGCGAACAGAACGCGTAAGTGGAATGAATTTTTAAATCCACGCATAGTTTCTCCGGAAAATAGATTATTAGTTATTGCAACATGGCGAACGTTTCCGCGCCTCTCAGATGTATCTTTGCCAATGAAAAGCATCGCGCATTATATAGTGTATATCCCGTATACACAAACTACAATTCAACGTTATCAGTGTTGTTCGATCGTAACGAGCCAAGCACATGCTCGATACACACTGCATTATTATCATTTAACACTAACGATCGACTATTTATTTCAATTAAGCGTAGCTGCGATTAGCTCGGTTATATTAGCCAATAAGACACCAAATTTAATAGGCGTGATTTTTCGACTGAACAAGAAGAAAAAAAATATTATGTCACTGCTTGACCAGCACTAATTAGTCTGCCCAATTGCAATTAAATCTTTTCTACGAATTTGTGATTCCGCGATGTTTGCGCGCCCATCTGTGCATTGTGCATTGTACTCTGGACGTTGTTTGTTTTAAATTACATTACGTCTTTCGTTCTGATCATCGACCAGATAATCGCGTATATGTTGAAACGCGATATTTTTATTAATTAGAATTTTAATAGTCTCCGTGTGGGAATATTGATATTAGCAAACGTGCTGCCGGGAATCGTGTACTGCATGCTTATTTTTTTGTTCATTTTACTTTGTTTCTTTGCATTTGTGGTATTCAAAGGTTTTAATACAAAAGGACGTTTCGAGGTATAAGACAAAAGTTTGACACCAAGCGGATGTTATCTTCTTTTAGCTGTTCTCCTTTCAAGGTATGATATGGTTAAATGAATTTGACTTTTGTGTCCTTCGCAGCAAGTTCGTCACACTGATTTGTACAATTATTTCATATATATTGTTTTCAGTGACTGCTAACATCAGTTGTAAAATGGTTGCAATAATTTTGGGTAGATTTATTACTGCGGCTGAGAAAGGTGTCTTCAAAAGTATAACCATAAAGTGCAGTAGTTAAACATTTTATTGTTATGCGAAATAATTTTTGTGAAACAATTTGGTTTTTATTATAATGATGATTACTGGCTTTGTAAATGTGTAAAATAATAAATGATTCTGAGAGGATGTATATATTTGATCAAAAACAGACGAATAATACATGAAGCGAATGACTATTTATATAGAATTATGATTTGAAAACATAAAAACATGACGACAGTATTAAGTTAAAAAGTTCAAAAAAAAAGAGACCGTTGAAAAATAATGCAGCTCACTGCAACATAAATTAACATACAGGTCAGATCTCACCATGAGACTGTTCTTCGAAAACGCAAACTCTTATTAATTTATTTGCTTGTCTGCGAATCGGAGGAAATAATGTTCAGGATGAGTTGGGTTTTTGATATAGGTTATTTAGAAGTATAGAATAAAAAATATCTAAGAACACGCTAAACATTAAATTTTACTGTCAAATTTATGATTTCCTTTTTTTTTATTGATAAAAGATCTACAAAAAATGTTCACCTTCAAATAAAATATAGAGAAACTATATTAAAAGACCTTTTTACATAATGCAATTGCTATAAATATACAAGAATAATAACTCCATATTTATAATTAATAATTGGTTCATTTCAACCAAATGTCTATATCTTGCTTAATCGCGTGTACAATGCGAAAAAATGAAACTTGCTCCGGTAGAATTTAATCAACTGCAAATAAATTGTTCTGCTGCTTTATAATAAATATTACAAATAGAAAGTATTCTAATAATGCCCTGATTCATTTACAATCGGTATCACGTTTAATACCAGTTTCGCTAAAGCGTCAAAAATTTCGGTTCGCTTATCTTTATTAAACATTCTTTATTTTTCTATCTTTCGTTTCAGACAATCCATAATAGCCAATGCGAATAAAATGTCGGAAGTCAAACTGTGACTATGTAACAGATTGATCGAAGAATGTATACTTTTTTGCAGCACAAAAAACTGACTCAAGAATGCTCAAAGCTATTTCTAATATCAAATTCTTTCCAAATAGTTAGATCTAATGAATTGTTCAAATTTTTTGTCCATCAAAAATCCAACGAAAATGAGTTCAGAAGAAGAGGCTCAACTCATATACTATATTGGAGGTGCAACTTTTTTGCCAGCAAAAGTGGTATGTATGTATATATATATATATATAGCAAATCTAAAATTCTACGTAGAATGATCCGGCAACACTGGTCGATTAAAAGCTGGATGATGGATGAAGCTGCAGGAAGCAAGTGATCTGCCGTGAGACCAAGATAGCTAGAGGAAACGAAGATAAAGAGGAGAAGTGGAGAGCGCAAAAGAGGAGGATAAAACACTTGGCGGATGGGACTTAGAAGGAGCTGCTGCTGTTGCAGCAGCAAGCTCTGCATTCAGGACACCGCGATGTTCTATGGGTAAACGTCAAGACTTGATTTACCGACAGTTCTTCCTGGGGAATCATGAGCGTAAGATAAAAAAATTGCAAAGTGAAAGAAGGGGTGGCATGCGGACGAAGAAATACCGCGGTCCTGTTGTATGTGCGCATTTACTACTGGATGCGCGCGCTTTACAAACGTTTGTCTGTGTTCTTCTATTTCTCCGCGAGATCGTAGAGAAATCCGGAAGAAAAACAGGTTTGCGCCAATAACCGACCGACTTTGAGCCACGTCCCAACCAATTAGCCTGATAAAATGCCGACGTTCGAACTTATTGTTATGTATGCAAGTTTACTGCCAATTTATGCCACCTCTGTGCACAGAATTTTAATTTATTCAGAAAATTGTTTGACAAAATTAGTTGAAATATTCAACGTTTGCATGAAATTTAGGTGTTTCAATTTGAAGCGAACACTTGTTCAATAAATTACTTACATCTAAATTATTTGCACGCTTAACAATTGAATATTTTCAACAAATATAAAATGTTGCTTCAAAACACATGAATATACTTCGCTTTTATCATCTTATATTTATCTATCAAGCTACCGTATAATACACTTTATTGTCTATTAGAATTATAAATTTAAGATTTCTTCTAATTTAATACAATGAAATTACATAAGAAGAAATAATGAAATGTCAGTAATTACTTTTTTTCCTTCTTCTTTTATTATATTGTTTTCAATAAATACATTCTTCGTTTTATTTGTACATTTACAATTTAATAACAAACAAAGATAAAAATAATTGTTCCGCTCAGTCATTGTTTTCTTTTTCCAATTCAAAATTTATTTTAATTCACCGTAAATATTTTTTTTTTCTATTTTATTATTTTCCAACTCATTTTTGTAACAAAAGATAATACTCTTAAGATGATATTTCAAAATACTTTATAAAGATGTATACACTAGATTAGACGAAAATGACGTCAACTAATTTTCCTCTAAGAACTTTCTTAACTTTTTTTTTTATCTATTTTTATTATTTCTGTTTTTTACTATCAAATCTGTTGAAATAAACAAAGCCACCACCTAACGCGTCGGCACCACTTTGTGTTTTCATGGTAAAAACTTTCCTTGCCCCGTTGTTCCGTGGCATTTAACGTTTTTATGCATAACACTATAAAACTTTGAAAGCAATCGCTCTGAACATAAACCCGTTTTACAGTTGCTCCATGCATTTATTACTTTCTTCATCCAAACAATGCCCAATTTGAAAGCGACATGAAATATGTTTCAATTGAGTCCTGACTTTTTGCATTCGTATGTTTTCACACTTTACGGTCGCGAGCAGAAATTTTTTTCCAGACGGAAGTCCCCGTTCGAAAAGCCTCGTCCTTTTTCGTGCACTGTTATTTCGGTCACTGAAATATACGACGCAAATAACTCAAGTCACTGCGTAATTACCAATATTTGGTAGCCAATTTTTTATGGCCGTCTCTTAAAATCCCAAAGTGACATCTTCCTTTAAATTTAATGACATTTTTATTTGTGTTTTTAAATTTTTTATCAGAAATTCCTTAGCTATATAAATTGTTTATTCCAACTTATAATTAGAAGCACAAAAAGTGTTTGAAAGTAAATATTCATTCGATCTTCATGCGTAGAATGAAGAAGTTGATGCGGAAAACCGCATGAAGCATCTAACGGTCTTGGCTTCCTGCAGTGCCGGTCGCTGCATCATCAACATCAGCATCAGTGACTGCTGCTGTTTAGCCAACTCATCGACCGGTTATTCTACATCACAAAACACTGTGCCTGCTTAATCTAACACTCGGATAGAAACACTCGCGAGATTGCGCTTTATGCGAGTAATCTGTTTCGTCTTGGGGCATATTCTTATCAGATATTGGCTCGCTCGCTATGTTACGGTTAATTTCCAGACGACGTTTTCTTCCCGGTTGAATTTTTGCTCATAATAGTCGTGCCTTGTTAAAGTCCTCTTGCTTTGATAGTTTCTTCTAGGTATTATTATTACGCTTTTTTTCCTTTTCTTATTCTTCTTCTTGAGAACAACAAGTTGTAATTTTTATGCTCTGCCATTTGCAATTCCATTTTACCCTGTTTATATATAAACAAGACTATTATTCGATTATGTGATTGTGAATGAAAATAAAATGGTTTATACTAATATTATGTCAGAGACGGGGTAATAAGTAAACAATCTGACATAACACGTACGTAGAGGGAGATGCATTTAATGGTTTATCAGTGATGTATGAGGGAAAAAATGTCGCCGGTTGTTAGGCTTGATATCATGACTTGACCATTAATTATTTCAAGACAAATAACTTGCATTTATCTTCGCGTGATTTCGAATTATATATTGCAGTCTTTATAAATCATCATCGATCTATTTGCGAGGTGCCATGAATATCCATTAGTAAAGGAGATATGATCGTAATATTTAATTGCAAAAAAAAAGAGGAAAACATTGGTGACATATTTTTCTAAAACCAAGTAACGTAATTAGTAAGATAATTTCAAGAAAAATTATTTAATAAAAAATTATCATTGTATGAAAGATTACTTCATATTAATAGACAATTATCATGTAACTTGTGTTATCGAATTATTATTTAATACTTTGTTGTAAAATATTAATGGATTTTAAAAATACCTCATTACTTGTGCATAAACTTTATTTACAAAATGTTTATGACAGTCATAAGAAAAATGGCAATGTAAACAAAATGTAAATAAAATTACATAAAACTTATGTAAAGTTGTTATTTCTTTTTAAAACAAAAGTAATCTTTTTTTTAATCATTTTATATTTATTCTTCCTGCGCTTTAATTACCTTAAAAACAATTTTTAAATAATTGATTTATTTGCATTGTCATATTACGACTATAGTCATTTGAATTATCTCTTCGACGTTTAATCATTCAAAATTACCACATTAAGTTTCTCACGATATAAAAATTATGTTTTGTACGTGTAATATTGTTGTAAACTAATTCAACGTCAAAAATAATTTATTGTAACTTAACGAAGAAAGATGTTTTTTTGTTTTAATAACGGTGAGCCTAAATTATTTTGCTAATGTGTTTCTTGAATGAATTATTATGCAATTTTATTTTAGATGAACACTACACATTTTATTTCAACGTAAGTATTAATTTCATAACATAGAAGCAGATATAGAGTGCATGTACATTTCACTGTAATGAAACTCGCATAATAAATACAATTTTAATTATATACTGATAATAAATTTCTGATTATATAAATAAATTTAAACTATTTTTTATAATAAATTCATATTTAGTGCAAGCAAAATTAAATCCATATATGGAATCCAAAATTGCACACACAGTTTTTATTTTACAAGTATATTGTAACATAAATTTTCCACTGGAATATTATCTGTATTTTTAGAATAAATTTACTTATGATTAAATGTACATGTAAAGTTTGCAAAAGATTTAAAGTTTCTTTTAATTTTATTTAATTTTTTTTAAATTGCTGATTTTATTAAATACCACTTTATAAATTTTATGTATGCAAAATATGTTACATTCGATACAACATTCATCAAACAGGCGTGATAATTATATTAAAAGCTACCGTCAATTAATAATCATACGTTAATTCTTTTCTTCGACTAAATCTTACCCACGAGGTTTTGTTTCAAAAAGCTATCGAGTAAAGTTTATAGAATTTCACATTTATCAGCAAACTTGTTCACACTGAATAATAAAGACAAGTCGATTAATCAGGTTGAATGGCGTCACTGTAATAAAACTGAAAGATGACTTGTGGAAATGTGAGTTCTTTTTTCTGTAATCAAGAGTATAATATAAAATTTCATTTAATCTGTCAATCAGAAGCCAAAGGTCTGCATTTTGACGCCAGCATAAAGTTGCCACAATATAATGAGAATTAAAAAAAACATACAATTTCACTTCGATAAAACAACAAAAAAGACTTGTCAAATTCTACTAACAATTTTCCCGTCAAAATGATTTCTCGTGCGGAAAATAAAATAAAAAAACGATTGAAAACATTTGTTTCAATCAATACAATTGTACCACAATTATAAGGTTTATGTAAGCTACGTTTTTCTTCTTTATTACGCAGTCAACCAGCAATAATTTCTCATGTATAATGTCATCGCTGAGAAAAAAAAATATAAACATTTTGAAAAGTGTTACACGTACAGATAATTAAATCAAGAGATGATTCATTTTATATTAACAATAAAAAAATCTAAATATTAATGTAGTCATTGTTTTAGTATCCTCAGTGGTATGAAAAGTGGAAGAATAGTTTTTTTTATGTGATAAACGGCTGGATCGAGACTTGACACACATACGGAACAACAAGTTCTGCACTGCAAATTTATTCTTATGTAATTTGAGTGCTGCAGAAATTCTTTTCAACACTTGGACAGTTGGTCCTTATAAATAATGTATGTCAAGGCGTTCTCAAGTATTGTTTTAACTTTAAGTTAGACAAATAACTGAAAATCGTTAGCCTTTTACTGCAGAAAAAGGACTTT
Organism: Idris sp. 1 HC-2018; assembly: GCA_022817325.1. NCBI lineage: Eukaryota > Metazoa > Arthropoda > Insecta > Hymenoptera > Scelionidae > Idris > Idris sp. 1 HC-2018. The sequence goes on along the minus strand of JABFPM010003789.1, from coordinate 3,787 downwards.
AAATAAAATTTATTCGTTTCAAAGATTTTATGTCATGGTTTCATTTGATTGAAAACATTAGAAGATAAATCAAATTTTAGTGATAGCCCTAAAAAAATGTAATTTAAACGATTAACACAATTAAAATGCTTACAACGAACACTCAAGTCATGAAAAACATTTAAACTCTCGCACAAAATTACAGTGCTTTTATTTCTCATGTCATTAATATTAATCCTATTATTAGATCAATTAATCACTTAATATTAATGTTGACGTAGCGCATATGATACGTTCATTAGAAATAGCGAAGGTGAACCTTCAGTGATTATATACTTTAAACATTAAAGTTAATATTCACGGAATAATGTTTCTGAGAAATTTTGCAATGCGAAACTAATGATGATACTCTGTAAAAATACGATACGGTGAGAAACAGACCGTGTAAAAAATTAGTTGGCGTAGCGAGAAAAAAATTAAATTGGAGGAGGGCTCATTCGAAATAAACATCATTTCAAGTCTGAGCAAACTAGGTCTTCAATACGTTATAAACGTTGCATACTAATTGTGAGAATGCATTTTAATTTGATAAAAATCAAGCAGATTTAATTTTCAGTAAATAGATCGGATATGAAAACACGCGAGAACTGCTTTGGAAATTGTTGTTAAAACAAAATTGTTGCTCAGCGTTTTTTGTTGTCTTTTGAAAACTGTTACATAAAATTTAGATGCGTTACAAAATTAAATCTCTTACAGTGAAATCCAAATACGATTGCAGCAAATCAATTATGTCGTTGTCATCGTAATCTATTGAGAATCCGGTAACAAAGTAGATCGATTGTTCGAGTTTAATTTTAATGTGACAGTCTGACTGGTTAACATTTCCTTGTAATGAGATTATGTCACAGGAAGTGGGTTGCTTTCGTTTTTCCAATTTTACCGATTTATGGATTGCATTAACATGTTATTAATTATTTCACACACTTGAAAAAAAAAACATTCTTTTTCTATGCACAATAAATTTGTGTTCACCAATTTTATGTAATTTAATACATTTGGTTCAACGATTTAATTTATTTAATGAAACTGAATGAGTCGTAAAGAATAATCTAGTATGCATCTGCAGATCAAATGATGTCCATTTATTTGAACTTAATAAACTTAAAATGTAGTTCGATAAAACAGTAATTATGTTAATATGACGCATCAGACTATGGCTCTGTAATTTCAATTGTGATTCAGCGCAAGGTATGCTGGCTGATGCGTCATATTGTTCGTTTAATAAACACAAGCTACAAATTGTATTCAGCTGTTATGGTTAACATTTAAAAATGTTATTTTATTTCAACCAGATCATACTTGCTAAGCAAAAAGAAACGAATGAATACAAAAAAAGTATCGACTGCTCAGAGCAGTTTTACTTTCAATCAAGTTCAATTTTTATTATAAAAATTGATAAAATAATAATCGTTCCACTTTTTGCTTTTCAATCAATGATCCTTGACATACTCTTTTGTAATAATTTATGATGTTCCTTCGCTTATTATTCTTATCAATCTTTCATACTCTTTCTATATATCTTCAATTATGCTATTTTGAAATTTCCAATCCAGTTCAATTCATCAAATCCTACGGTTAGGTCAATATTCTTTTCATCGAAACAAAATGAAAAAAATGCCAAATGTCAATTCGATCTCAATCTTCCAATTCTAATCCGATGACAGACAAATTTGATCACATTTCTTCATAGTCTGTCTGTGAATTGCTTCATAAATCGGCATTCAAATCTCCATTCGTGATTATAATCTCCGCGTCTTCGCAGTGACGTTGAGCGTTGTAAAGAAAAGTCGTTACATAAATAACAGCTGTGTTAAGAACTATTCTATTATTCACCACCGTTATATCGGTTTCTTTCATAAATTAAGAGTAGAAAATTTTTCAGTCTAGGGCGCCAAGCCGTCCGTTATGTGCGAATGAAATCAGCAGCATCAATAAACTGGCCAGCACGATTTGTCGTTCGGCATCACACACACTCTTATACTTATATTAATGTAATAAACACAGCCGTCATGAGCGGCGCAGAAAGAGAGATGCCAGGATAAGCAGAGGGAACTCCGGATTGGTTGCCTGAATAGGTGCCCCGGAGGACTCGCGTGAGTCATCCTTACATGTATATCAGAGGGATAGATAACCAGCTGAACATCTTGGAAAGCGTGTGCAGAAATGGCTATCCGGTGTTGACTGCCGGACGACCTTGAGTTAGTTATGCATTTTAATGCGCTCCGCGGTTCGGTTCAAGGATCGATTTACTGGCGCACTGGCCCAATGATTTGTCGTCGGGTGTACGCAATCAACCGTATGTAAATCAGGCCCATGTTAGAAGCGGCCCCATTTTCTTCGGCCACTGTCGTTTACCTTTTTAATTAGAAAACTCCAACAAGCTTTATTTTGCGCCCCAACAATGCACCATCTTTAATTGCCCGGTGTGGTTTAATGACCCGAACCCTCTGGGAGGTACCCGGAATTAATTGGGTAATGATACGTGAAAAAGGGCCGACGTGACGTTTTGTCTTACACCTGGTCGGCGCTTTCCGAGGAACAAATTATGCAATCAATCTTGGTGCCACTTTGGCGCATTCCTCATGTCACAATTTGAGCTGCAGAAATGTTTACCAACATAGTTTTATTGAAAATAACTTTGGATAGAAAATATTTTCAAATAAGAAATACTTTTAAATACAAACGAACATAGAAGAAGTTGGGGTTTTCCGGATAAAAAAAACTTGTAACATGATGTAACTATGTGTTTGATGAGAACTATTAAATCACAGATGATGAATTATACTTCAAAGAAATTGGCAAATGATTAGTTATAAAGCATTTGGAATGTTTTTTCTTAAATTTTAGAATAATTAGAAGATGCTTGAAAAAAGTTGGTTTAGTTAGGTTAACAAGTTGAAATAACTTTTAAAATGTTATATATTATGGAAAACAGGTATAACGTGAGAAGATAATGCAGTGTGATCGTTGCAGATATTAAACACACATTTACAAAGTTAATCAGTGCTTTGCAATGACGAGTAAGTGCAGAATAAACACTGTTAAAGAATGTCCCAGTCCTTCGATCGAATCTCCATTTTTTTAATAGCTACACGCGTCAAGTACAATGTCTACACTACAAACCTAGCAAGGACCTTCGGTTCTGATCGAGTGAACGTGTGCATAAAACAAGTATACTTTAACTCGATGGCGCATAATATTTATAACATCACCTTGGATTCCCATAGATCAGTTGCTAGGACAAAAAGAAAAAAAGATCACCATCAATGTCTGATGATGCAAATACAAAACAAACAATGGGATTCTTTTGTACTTTATTAACTCAATAAAAAAGTTATGTTGCTTATAAGAAAAACAATTTTTTCTCTTACGCGTGCGGTAAAAATGCCCATTTTTCTCATTTTTAAGAGTTGAGAAACAAGCTTTTCTCCAACTGAAGAAAGCACGTCCCATTCGCTGAGCGTCGATAATTAGATGGGAGCAGTGGGATAAGTTGACCCCCACTTAATTAAGTCGTTTGCGTTCGCATTAATTCCCCGCCAATACTGTTTATCATTCGGAATGTTTGGAAAAATCGGATAATAAAATAATATTTATAAAAATGAATTCTATTAAATTATTTATACTTTTTGTTCTTTTTAATACCAAATTTTATTCAAATATTTTAAAATGTCCTAATTAATTGATTGTTTTCACCTAATTTTTAATTCGAATTTATTCAACAGATTTTGTATATAACTTTTGTATT
>JABFPM010003788.1:0-13770 GCA_022817325.1 Idris sp. 1 HC-2018 | reverse complement strand
AAAAAAAAAAAGCATTAACACAAATTTTGATTTTTTTGTTAGTTGACATTTTTTTTAAACCAGTAATTTTACGTACCAGTACTTGTAAACAATTTGTGTCGATAGATGGTAAGCCCCAGTCACCTTTCCATATTTCTAATTGATACATTGAATTTTCACTCATCATAATAACCTAAATTGTAAACTGTTCTTAATAAACTGTCACTTTTGGGGCCTTTCATACAATGATGTAGGTACAATTTGTTGTCAGCCGTCTCCAAAAATGTAACATTTAATTATTCTACAACTTTATGTAAAAACGAAGCAAACTTTTGTCACCAAGAAAAAATTTTTGTAATGATTTCTGAGAGCTTTAATGTGACATTAGACCAAATGTGATTAGACGGTCGCAGGATTTTAATCATGATGATACCTCCAAATGTTAAAGCATGTTTCGATGTTTCTTCTTCAAATATATATATATATATATGGTAGATATATGCAAACACGTATTGTGAACAAGCCTTGAGAATATAAACAAGCACTAAAATATTTTTAATTGCCGAATACACGATAAATACAAAATGTACAATCAAAATATAATTAAATTAAAAATTTTAATTTTATAAGACGCAAATGACGTTTTGCTCAAAGTTTCTAATTGGAGCATCCAATATACTTATTTTGTATATTTTAATTGTTTTATTTCATTTTTCATCTTTTATCTATTACACTCATTAGATATTTATAAACAATTTGTTTCAAGTAAACTAAAACTTAAATTTTGCTCCAAAATAATGTATATTTGTTATTTAATTTGAACAACAAAATGTAAAAATTAAATTTTAGCGCGAACAAGATGTCGCCCCACGCGCGTCGTGGCAACCGTGCTTGGTCGTGATCCGAGCCATTCGAGGACGTCGCCCGGCAGGTATCCCGATTCGTGAAGTGGATTGCACGTACGTGCAGCTCGTGTCATTTTTTCCGTTTCTGCAAGATGTTTACTTGGTTAATCGAATCGAGTTGTGACGCGAGCCGCAACAATCGCGCGTTAGGAGTGATGGTGAGGTCGCCGTCCGGACAACTCTAATACCGAGGTACGTTCCGCGTTCGGCCAGCCACTCAGTGTTTATAGTATAGCCTACAAACTCTGACACAGCAATGGCGTGTCTCCGTTGACTTTAGAGGCGAGCGCCTAGGCAATTGAGCACGCTGCGAGTACATGCGCCCTTTCTTCCGCGAAGAGCAGAGCACGCCATTTGGCACTGCGAGGCGGCCGCCGCTCAGCCGGAAAACGCGTCCAAGCGCTGCCAAGCACTCGCGGTCTCGCCCCCCGACTGTCTGGCGGCATCTGCAACGCCATCGCGTCTTTTTTCTCCGGCCCGGAGTTTTGCATTCAAAATTTGCACTCCCGCGACAATGGCCCTGCAACGGAATTTGTTTTTTTTCAAAAATGCAATGTTTTGTTACCAGTTTTGCATGGGGCCTTATTCTGAACTTTTTTACACCCCACCTTTTTTTGTTTGAACTCTTTTTACGAGGTCGAGAGTCTCGGCCGGTCACACTTTTTCGAGGTTACGTAATGTTGTTTTGAGAATATTTTGCCGGAGCTTTTTCGCACAAGGCCTGATTTTTTTTTGTTTACTAAAAATGCTTGTTTAACGCTTTTGGACAATTTTTTTTATTTCGAAGTACGTCTTAGTATGTATAAAGTAAAATTTTCATTTCCGAGCAATTCATTTTTTAGACTTTGTTTTGAAGTGTTTATGTATATAAGTTTTATTTCATTGTGGGTGTGTGTTTTTTTTTATTAACATTAAAATAAAAATTGATAACTTTAAATGTTTTAAAATTGTTTAGAAAAATAATTTTTTTAATCAGTTATTAAGCATTGGGAGTGTGATTTTTTTTTTTCGTTTAGATAAATTACTTTTTTTGTCGAAATTATTTTTTTAATATAAATTTTATCGTGACAGTGATTAATGACGTTATTAAGACAATATATTAATTAGACAGGTTTTCTCTTTTCTCCTGGGAACCTTAAAATGTCTTAATTAGATTTAAATATAAAAGAAAAAAAACTAATGATTGTGTTATCACCTTTCAAGTATATTTCCAATAGAAGTTTAAAATTTTATGTAATATTTATGTTAAAAAGTCATTCTGTATTGCTTGCAACGACATTTTTTTAATACAATTGATAAAGTGCAAATACAAGTATGTAGTAATGGGAGTAATTACATTTTTAAAAAAATAAAGAAAATTAGTTTATTTTACGTTAAAAAGTTTACGTTTGTTTGAAATATTTATTGTAAACAAATATTTATTTACAATATTTTTATAACTAAATTTAGTGAATTATTTTGTGACAAGTTTTTTGGAGTAGTTATCAAATATCTCTATCCAATTTAAAGAGAAATTTACTTTTGCATATTCATGGATTTAATGTATGTATCTTTTGAGTATGCAATTTTAAAGTAGCCACTCTCACATCTTAAAATATACGTTTTTAATTTAAAAAATTAATTAATTAAAAAGAAAACACAAGTTTTGCCAAAAATTCTAAGTTTTTAAAACAAAAAAAAAATTTAATCAAAATTTTAATAAATGTTAAATTAATTTTTCTTTCATAAAAAGGTTAATCAAACAAAGTATCGAGCATCATGGACGACGAAGAGCGTCTTGAGGGTGACGAGGAAATGGATCTGGACGAAGCCTCCGACGCGGAGGATGAGGATGAAGATCATACTGGAATCCCCATTTCTCCGGCAAATTCAGATCAAATGCTTGGTCCTAGACCGAATTCCGGCAATGGTTGGTGTCTTATTAACAACTTTTTTTTTTTATCAAATATATTTCTCAAATTGTTAAATTATCAAATAAAAATGATTTCAGTTACACCCGAAGAAGTTTTTCATGATCCTCTTCGATTTCAAAAATTTCCACTCCCTGGTGGAAAGCCCCTAAATATTAGACGTGGGCCCGGGAGACCGAGAAAGGAACGTCCTCCTGGTGCCCCACGAGGAGGAAGTATACGGAGGGCGTTTGGACGTGGTCTTTCCAGGGGCAAAGGGTAAATAAATGTGCATTTTTGAATATTGAAATTTTAAAGTGCAGAATGTACGTTTCAATTCGATAAAATAGGACACATAATTCTGATTTTTTTATTATTTGTCTCGTAAATACTTTAAAATGTTTTAATTGTTTAAAAAGTATAAAATAATTTTAATTTTTTGTTTAATATTTTTTTTGAACAATTTCAACAAAAAAGTTAAAAAAATGTTCAACTTAAATAAATAAATGACAATAATAAAAAAGTTTATTTATCTATTAGTATCGAAGTACTGCTTTTACTTTAATTTCTTTGAACTTTAGAATTTTTTCATTCTCATGAATTATTTGCAACAGCGACAAAGAATATATTAATATACATTACACTGGGTCAAAAGTGTGAATACACTGAGTGTATGTAAACAAACTCGTGTAAAAAAGTCTCTCGCAAGTAAAGAAAAAAAGTATTTACATGAGAAAAAAGTATTTATAATTTTTTTCTAAGATTATTATTATTCTAAAAAAATATTTAAAAAGATTAATGAACTTACATCAAGTTTTGCATCGTTTTAAAAATTGAATTATAAAAATTACTATTTTTTTAAAATTATCTGATGTGTAAAAAACAGTACATATTACAATTTATGTCACTTCACGTGAAAAGTTAAAACGACGACTTATAAAAAATGAATAAAGTTATTTCATTAAAGTGTAAATTTTTTGTATTATCAAACAGAAGAATGGGTTATGCCCGAGGAATGCCCCGTAGGACCAAAAGCAAAGATGACGATACGCATTCAGAATCACGAAGTCCTTTGAGATTGGGAGATGATGCGACAGGTGATGGAGAATCATCAATTTCAGATAGAATTATGCCTGCCCCAGAAGAGCCTCCTTACTGTCCCGAGCAGTGGTAATTGTTTTAATTTTGTTTGTACATGAAAAAAAGTTGAATTAACAATATTAAAAATATAAATTTACTTCTTTGCAGGCCCGGTAAAGTTTGTGTTCTGTGTAATCTGGGAGAAAGAAGTCAGCTGGGCCAAGGAGAGTTGTTGAGGCTAATACTACCGGAAGGGTTTACTCCTGAGAAAATAGTCAACCGAGACGAAATCAGCGACATTCTCGCTGAAACGTCATCGACGGGAGACAAAAGTCCGCGAACAATTGGACTTGGAGCTGTTACTTGTCGAAGACAAAAGAGTCTTGCTAAGTGCCGGTAAATTAAAAGAAAAAAAACAACAATGAAAAATTGATTTATTTTATTAAATTTTAAAATCATGTTTTATTTTTGTAGGAACCCTAGTCTTACGAATTTTACCGAGCCTGTAGAAGAGTTAACTATTGTGGGCTATTCTGAGGAGCCTGAATTGAACTCGCTGTTCGAGTCAACTGGTCATTACTATGTCCACCAGTCCTGTGCTATCTGGACAAGTAATAATCAAATGTTAAAAACCGAGGTAGTGAATCAAGTTATATTGCAAGCGTCATTTCGTCGCTGTGCTCATTGTTCTCATTTTGGAGCAGGAATTCCGTGTAAGGTGAGTAAACAATTTTATAAAATCTAGCTGAAAAAAATTACTGAATTTACTGGAAATGTATTAAAATAAAAAATTGTTTACTTTAGGTGGCATCGTGCAATCGTTATTTTCATTTTCCATGCGCCGCAGCATCAAGCTGCTTTCAAGAAAGAAAAACATTATCGTTATTCTGCAATCAACATTTATTACAAGTGCCTCTTTTACGTGAGTATACATAAATTAAAAAAAATATATGTATTTTTTTCAAAAAATATGAAATATTGATGATAAATTTGCATTCGCAGTAAGTGGAGAAGTGACTTGTGAGATCTGCTACGGACTGGGTGATGTTGAAAATTTAATTATATGCTCGGTATGTGGCAAACATTATCACGGCAAGTGTGTCGGACTGGCGCTTTATCCAGACGTGCGCACCGGCTGGCAGTGCACGGCTTGTCGTGTCTGCCAGGTTTGCCGTATGTCTGTGGACATAACAAAAGTGATGATTTGCGAGAGATGTGAAAAGGCATATCATCCCAGTTGTCTTAGACCGATTGTGACGTCGATACCGAAGTACGGGTGGAAGTGCAAATGCTGTCGAGTGTGCACCGACTGTGGGTCGCGAACACCGGGTGCCGGATTATCTTCCAGGTAATATAATAAACAAACATTAAACAAAACAATATGTTGTGTGAAAAATAAAAATTACAAACTTAATTGACTTAACGTACACGAGAAAATTTAATTTGTACAGTAATTATTTGTATAGACACAGCTATTAAAATATAATCGATAACTGTCTTTTTATTTATTAGACTGTTTTTTAACCGTTGAAAAAGAACAAAATTGTATTAGAAAATTGAAAATATTAAATGAAATTAACTTAATGTTATACTTTCAGATGGCACTCACATTATACTGTCTGCGATTCCTGTTACCAGCAGAGAAACAAAGGCTTTTCCTGTCCTTTGTGTCGAAAAGCATACCGCGCTGCAGCATATCGCGAGATGGTTCAGTGCTGTGGGTGTAAAAAATTTGTCCACGGCACTTGCGACCCCGAGGCAGATCCAATAACTTATCAGCATCGCAAAGAGACCAAACCCGACTACGAGTATATTTGTCCCCATTGCAAAAGTCGAGCACTGGTCAAACGAAAGGACAGTATCGACGATTACAGTGGCGAATCGAGTCTGACGGCCTCGCAGGAGAGCCTGTACATAGAGGGTGACGCTTCTGAGTATGATTACCAGAACATCAGCGACGACGCTCTATACTCTATTGGACTGGGCAAGGGTAAGCCGTTTAGTGCAACGAGGATCGCAAAAAAGCGCATGGGATTTGGTGTGGTTGGACGTCCGAAAGGTGTCGGCAAATTGGCGTATCAAAAGAGACAGAAAGTCAATGAATTTGGCAGAAAACGAGGTCCCAAGGCGAAAATGAGAGGAATTTTTGGAGTTCCTGAAGTCGGTTTACAGGTAAGTGTACTTTTATATATAAAAGTAGAAGATATAAGTTGTTGTTTTTTAATTTTTTTGATACTACTATGAAAAAATAACTTTCAGCGTCCTGTAAGTGAGACCTCTTCAAAAGAAGAAGAGCCAGGAATGGAGAATAAGCTGGTATTATGTTCGGCTAAGGATAAGTACGTGTTGACTCAGGACATATGCGTGATGTGTGGTTCGATTGGTATCGATCAGGAAGGTTGCCTAATCTCGTGCGCGCAGTGCGGTCAGTGTTACCATCCCTACTGTCTCAGTCTAAAGGTAACGAAAGTGATCTTGCAAAAGGGATGGCGCTGTCTTGACTGCGTCGTCTGCGAGGGCTGCGGCGAGAGGAACGACGACGGCCGGCTAATCCTATGCGATAACTGCGATATCAGCTATCACATCTATTGCATGGATCCTCCGCTAGATTGCGTTCCACAGGGTAATAAACAATTTCTTTTAACAATAACTATCTTAAAATTGTACGATATCTCTCAAAAAAATACAGAACAAATCTTTATCTAAATGATTCAAAGTTAACTTTTTGTACATTTTCAAATAAACGATGCAAATGACTGAGTTAAAACTGATTTAGGTACCTGGAAATGCAAATGGTGCGCCCAATGTCAGACCTGCGGCTCAAATGACCCGGGCATAAACAGCAATTGGCAAAAGAACTACACGCAGTGCGGTCCCTGCGCATCGCACACCGAGTGCATAGCCTGCCGCAAGGAGTACACCGAGGGCGATCTCATTATTCAGTGCATGCAGTGTGAGCGTTGGCTGCACTGCCTTTGCGACTCAATCAAAAACGAGATGGATGCGGAAAAGTGCGCCGAAGATGGCTACAACTGTCTGCTGTGTCGTCCCCGGGACATGCCTCCGCCTCACCTAGTGAACATGCCGCTGAGTATAAATTCAATGAGCATCATTCCCAAGCCCGCGATCAAGTACCACGCGAGGTCGCCACCGCCGATGCCAATGTGCAAGAGCCCCGAGATGTACAAGGTTTCGTCGCAGCCATTTCTCATGGACGGCGTGTATCTCTCGGAGATGGGTCTCAAGCACATCAAGTCTCTTACATCCGAGCACCAGCAGACGCGAAAAAAGCGGCGAAAGATGGCACCAGTAGTCGACATCATGGAGGCCGACATTATGGCTACGATCGAGAGTGTAGTCGCCGGCTCAAGTCAAGACAACTCACTCGAACTAGACCCGTCGAAGCTCGACGACAAGGATGGAGATAACGCAGAGATACTCAAGGAGGGCATGGTTTGGACTCCGAGGCCGGACCAGCCGCCGCCAGAGGGGTACAGTATATACACCACAGAAAACGGTGTGCCGATTTTGCGGCGCAAACGACAGCGGAATTTGCAAAAATTGGGCATCGGTGGATTCGTGGTCAGATTAAGGGGCACCAGGAAGGACAAGGACGACGACGTCGACGACAAATCAAACGAAGCCGGAATGCTAGGTGTAATGCCTGGCGATGACAAGCCCCGCCGAAAGCCCCAGCGAAGAAAACCAAAGACCAAACTGTCCGAGTGCTTTCCGCTGTACATGCAGGAGGCGTTCTTCGGCAAGATTACCCTGGACAAAACCAAAGACAAGGACATCGAGAGCAGCAGCGGCAGCGACTCCGAGGGCGAGAAGCATCAGGTCGGCATTCAACTGTCGCAGGACGAGATCAAAGCGATGCAGCAGCTCAAGTCCAAGGAGGACGAGAAGGTCGAGCCCAAGGTGAAGAGAGAGGTTGAGGATGATGTCAGGATGCCGGTAGAGGACGAGACCAGCGACACCGAGGCGCTCGGCGATATTCTGCCGATTTCACAGGACCTGCTTGACAGCGACCTTGTGAACACAATTATGAACGAACCGGACGAGGAACTAACCAAGGCCGGAGGTGGCCTTGAGGCACTGGACGACGCACCTGCGCCGACTAAGGACGACCTCACTGACATCCTCAGTCCACATTTCAATTTGGACTCGATGGTCAGGGACACCGCTGGTAAGTATTTTCAAAGTTGGAAGAAGAGTTTTTTGTTTAATTTTTTTTTTATTTAAATTGTTTTAAGTTTTTTTTTGTTGATTTTGATATGTTGCCACTTCAGTTGTTTCATTTTGAATTGTAATTTGGTTGGATTATATTTGTTTTTAAGAGTAGTGCAAATGTAACGTTGAGATTTGTTGATTGCAATTGACTCAAAAATGTTTGTCATACAACAATGATAGTGAAGAGTTGGAGCGAAAACGATTATTTAATCATTTATAAAGATGTTGGACCTGCAATAATCGTTTTAGTGTGGTATATCTAAGTAAATTTCACATGAGTCAACACTGAATGGCACTCTAACAGACTCGAGAAGTTACATTTACAACACTGATTATTACCTGTTTTGAAGGTTTACCCAATATGAATAGCAAAGATGTTGAGGAAATATTTAAAGGCGTTCTCACAGACGAATCTCAAGAATCTCAGGAATCTGTGTTTCCAGTACAAACACCAACTCCACACACATCGTCTTCCTCTACTCCTTTGGTGTCACCTTCTGCTCATCCAGGTAAGATTTCTTTTTTTTAATTGATAAACAAAAATTATTAGTTACAAGTATAACCAAAATTATAAATAATAAAATAATTTCATCTTTTTCTTTATTTAGGAATACAACCCACAATGCAGACAACAGTGAACAGACCACAAGTTCCAGGAACATTATCAAACGTTTGTCATACCAACCTAAATTCACCAATGAGTTTTCCACCTCCATCGCCATATCATTCGGAATATAGCAAGTATGTGAACAATTTTAATTCAAAAACAATATTTCCTTGTTGGATGATGTTTTTTACTAATTTTCTTGGGAATTTCTTAATTTACAGTAGTCCTCAGTTTAGTCCAGCCTTTTCCGAACCACCGAGTCCTTGGGTGAATCCAGAAGACGAAGGGACAACAAATTCGAGTAATGCAGCACTCTCTTACAACCAAAAAAGCAGCCTCAAAATGGAGGCAGATGAAGCTCTCGGAGCTGGAGCTACTATCTCATCGGTTCTTTACGCTAACATCAATCATCCTGAATGGAAAACTGAGTATCCTGGTAAATATTATTTATTTATTTATTTATTTTTTGTTTACAAAACTGAAATAATTTAGTTTAATATATTTTGACAATAAATGTGTGTTTAATTTTTAGCTTGGTCAGAGCGTAGCAAGCAAATACTTAAAAAATGGCGCGCATTGCCAAACGACAAAAAGGCACCTTATTTGACTCAGGCACGCGATAATCGCGCGGCGATTCGCATGAAAAAGACCCAGCAGGTAAGTTTTGATTTCAATTTTGAGTCCAAGATTATTAATACGGTGATATTATACGTTTGTTATGTTTTCCCTTTGTTGAACAATGAACAAACAAGAAGACATTTGGTCTGTTATTCATAATCATCAACGAAAAGGGTGTCTTTTGCTAACAACATTCAGACTAACAGCTCGCCCATTGTGTTTTATTATGCTAAATTATCACTGTTAGTCGACGTAATTCAGACTGATGTTTCAATAATACATAATTTTTTTTTCTCTATTATAATAACATTTTTCCAAATTGTACAAAATTGTTAATTAAATTTAAAATCATATTCTATAGAATATAATTAGTTTATTTTTTTGATAAATTTATTTTTTAAGTGTTAAAAAAATAGCTTTGTAGTTGATAATTTCATATGATTCATTGATTAATAACATTACTAACTCATTCATTATAAAAGTTTTTTTTGTCATAATTGCATAAGTTTTGAGAAAAAGAAAAGAATGCATAAAACACCAGTCAGTCTATCATTTGATCGACTCAACCATAAAAACACACATTAAATGTCATCCCTATAAATGTTTGCATTGAATAAGAATACCTGATGAGTGGCTCTCAATTGCAACGAGAGCATATTTTTCATGTGCAAGTAAGTTTCGTAAACATTTTTAACCAACTAGTTTTGTGGTAAAGAAGCTTAAGAAAAATTGAAGAAGGAAGGGTGCAGAGTCTCAATACCAATCATTACAACCAATCCCTGATCACCTTTATTCCACAATAAAAATTTATAACTTTTTCTTATTGTTATTGTTTTAAGTAGCTTTATAAGTAATTTATAAAATACATGTAATTAAGTTCCCATTTCCTTCAATGTTTACCTTTATTTGAAAAAATACCAGGCTTATTGTGTAATTAAAAAAAAATAAAAAAAGAAAAACCTGAGGCACCCCTTGAACCTTGACAGATATCCAAGGACATACCAAGCACGAACCCAGTCACCACAGCAAGCACACCCACGATCACGACTAAACCCGTGACAGTCATGACGACAGCGCAGGTGGCAGCACCGGCGAGCGGCAGTCAGAAGCAGCAGACGGTGACGATGCTGGCGACGAGCACAACGAGCGTGGAAAAAGCAGCGGCAGCGCCCCCTGGTGACAAGGCAGCGCCGACTGTCACGACGCAGACGGCCTCGACGGCGCCCTCTAGTGGTCAACTAGCGGAGGTGTGTGCGGTGCAGGGAGCCCACCGGCAGCTAACGTCTTGTTCCCCTGATCCCTCGTCCAGTTCCTCGCTCACGCCCTCCTCGTCACCCGGCTCGAACTCGAGCGGCGCTGGTGTCGCCGAGCGCGGCGCTGGTGTCGTCACGCAGCCGACCACCATCACGACAACCACCAGCACGACTATCTCCATCACGACGAACAATTCCAGCACTAGTACCTCAACCACTTGTTCCTCAAATTGTGGCGATGGCCAGCAGCGAACGCCACCTGGCGGCGCGGCCCAGACACAGCAGCGCCCCCCGGCGTCCGGCGCGCCCGCGCAGGTCCCCGCACGCCAATTGTCCTCGGTAGACCATCAGATTAGAGTGCTCACTCCATCCGAAATTATGCGCACCCTCCCCTCCCTCTGCCAGGAGCACTACGATCCGCCACCCACTGCAATTATTCACACTGTACCTGTACAGACCCCGGCTACTATGGTGAGCCATCCAATCTCTTCTGCGCCTCTTTTATATTTTTCTATTTTATTTTGATTTTTATGATCGAAAAAATTGTTTTTTTTCTCTCTCTTTATTTATCGTATCTTGATTTTTAAATTTAAATTTTTGTTTCTGTCTTGTGCATACGTATCAAAAGTCGATATTTAGGGATTTACGAAAGTTTGGTTTTAGATATATTGTTTCTATAGTTATTACTGTTATTATTTTGATTCTTAAGTTAGTTTAAATTTTAAATTCAGCTTTTCTTTTTCTTTTGAAAAATTAATTAAATTAGATAATTTCAATTCTTCAAAGGAATTCAAGTTTTAAATGTATTTCATTATTATTATTATTATTATTATTATTTTGAGTTTTTTTTTATATTGTTTGATTACAAAATGAAGCAAATGGGTGTTGCAAACTCGTATTATAATTTTTCGCTATGTTTCGTGATTTGAGATAATTTTAATGAAATATTAATCTAAATTTTTCTAACAAAATTTAATCGACATTAAAAAAATGATTAATAGCAATAATAATAAAATAATAAATCTCATATCACGATACCGCTGGCTGTACTTTGTTATCTGAATCCTAGTGTTTTGCTATAAATGTGCATAAGGATGCGATGATACTTGATTCTGATTAATTTATTGATTTGTTCATTTGGAATGACCGGTATTTTTAAGATCGTAATTTATAAAACAATTTATATGTTCATAGGATGGCTGTTCATCTACTCAAAAATTTCATTGCGACCTATCGCAACATTCGTTGATCCTGCTGCAACTATGATTATTCTTTATTTATTTATCAGTGAATCTTGACAATACTTTCTGTTGTTTTATATGGCATGATGAAGACATCAGACAGGAGACGAACAAAACAAATTTTATATATATATTTCTTTCACAAAATTTTCCCTACAACGGATCCCAAAACATTGTCCTCGACTGTCCTCTGTTCCACCTATTCCGACCCAATTAATATAAAAAAAAAAACATGAGAAAATACAAAAAGTGTAGACTAACAATTGTCTTGTTTTGTTCTGGTTTTTTTGGGTGAATGTAGTCTTGTTTACTGTGTAGTACGTTGGAATGATTGTTCTGAAATACTTGTGATGTTTTACTGTGCTTTTATGTGTTTTCTTTTCTATTTAATGTACATTCTTCAACACAAACACACACAAACAGTTACACGTTAGTTTAAACAAATTAAAAAGTGCTGTCAATTTTTCATAACTTTTTTGTATGAGTAGACTAACTATTGTTTAAAAAAAGAAAAATCTTTTTGGACATTTTTGTTTAATGTTAATGACAATGAATTTTTAAAAAATATTGATGTTTACTTGAAATTGACTGTAAATTATGTGTCCTAAAAGATTTTATTATAAAATTAAAATACTAACATTTAAAATAATAACATTTGCATGTAACTTTAACAATAACTATAATCAAAGTAAATGTTGATACATAATAATTGTTTAAAAATAACCAGTCTATACAAAATGTTTTAATTCAATTTTTTAACATACTGCACAAAAATTACCAATAAATACACAAATTAAACTGTTCAAAAAGTATCATTCTCTTTTTCGTGATTGTTTAACATTTGGTGTATGAATTTGGCTGAACCTTATTCAATTCTCATGCTCTATTTCTAATATTTCGAAAAAAAACAGCATCAGAATCGTTACATCTTATTCAACATTTCCAAAATTGATTACCAGTCAATTTCGTTTTGATACTTTAATATTAAAAATATTGTAAATTTTCAATAATTATTTTCTATCATACAATTTTTTTACCATATAACGCTTTTTATGATATTATTAGAAAACGTTATATTTTTTTATTATTGCCATTTTTTTGCAAATACTATTTTGTTTACTGTCAAAAATGATTAAGTGTAATTATCTCCATGAGATGTAACGATTATTTACTTTTATCGTGAAAAAATTTTAATTTGTCTTTCTTTGTTAGGAACAAGAAAGACTTACAAACAGAGATCGAACGAGCAGAGAAGCTGAACAAGAACGTCAATGGAAACAATTGCAAGCACTGCGACAACAACAAGCTCAGTTGCAGCAACAAGTTATACACGAACAACGTGTTCATGGTAAGTTTTTATTTCTTTTTTTGTTAAAGTTGAATAAAATAAACATTTAAAACTTGTCCATAATAAAAAAAATCTAGTTAAATAAGATGAAAATTAAAATAAAACCATTTTATCATCATATTAATACTGTTAATTAATTTTAGCAATGGCAAGAGTACACAGACAAATAGGAGATGATGGAACATCACCAATAAACAATGACAATCCTGGCTTGACAACGCAACTTCAAGTATCTACGTCACAAGTAAATTTATATCTTCATCAATTTATGAAATAAATTTTTTTAAACACATTTACATAAAAATACAAAAATTTCTTTTAGGATCCAAGTCAAATCGGAACGTTAGCAACGCCATCTCCAGGATCCCGACCGACGTTTGCCGCGCCCACAATGAAAGTAACTCCCCGCGGGGTGGCACCACAAAGCCCGCACCAGGGCATGCCCCGTCTGCCCAACAGTCAGCCGGTGACGCGTCCACTGGTGGGCCAGGTGGCGCGACCGGGTGGCTTTCCACAGCCGCCCTCGCCGTTCTCGCCGCAGGCGCCCCAGTCGCCGCACGACTTCCCGCAGTCACCCGCATCTGCCCAGTCGTCTGAACACTTTCAGCGATTCGACA
>JABFPM010003787.1:0-13772 GCA_022817325.1 Idris sp. 1 HC-2018 | reverse complement strand
TAAAACTGCCATTGAGCTCCTTGCTCTGCAAGTGGTTCACGTGGTTGAATTTGTCCGTGACTCTAGACTTGACATATCACCTTAAGTAGTATAAAACTAGTGATTAAATAAAAATTATAATTGTTTTTTACATTGTTATAGCGATGAGTACAATGATGGGGACTATTTGGTTGATCCAGAAGAAGATGCAGAGGATGACGTAATTGCTGCCGCTTATGAAGAGTTCTTAAAGCTGAATGAAAACAACAGTAATCAAATCAAGAATTAATTTGAAATAAAAAACATTATAATGTGAAAACATCTTTCAAACTTAATATCAGATCATGAATATGTATGTGTATATTTGATGCTTAATATACAGCTTTCCCGCTGTAATTTATATATTTATCGAAAAACAAAACTATGCTGCTCGTTAAAATTGAGCTATTAGTTCGTAGACTAAAGTGTTGTCTTTTTGAGTAATTCCGTGTGAAATAAACCTCTATCAATAATAATTATAATAAAAATATGAATAGAAGAGGAAGAAAAATGTAGGAACACACGTACAATCATACGCGCATTTTATTTTATAGAAAAGCAGTATTCATTTTTGTATACTGTTATTCATTTTTTTATACTTGATTATTTGTTGCTTTGATTATTTTTACAACAGATTTAAGTTACGATTTGTATGTAATTGAATAATTTACCGAATACAATCAACTGTTTTATCAAGAAAAAACAGCTTTTCAAGAGCTTGACTTTCATTTCTATTTATCTTCATTTTTTTTCTCAAATATTATTGTTATAAAATGTATCATAAAATTTTAACAAATTGATATACCGCTACTATTTTGTACAAGTAAAAGAAAAGTTGCCATGACACTAGCTGTTTATTAATTACATAATAATGGAGTGGCATAGGCGAATAACCACGAAAAAAAAAATAACAACAATATTTAATTTTCAACGGCGCCCAATTTCAAGATCAATTGCCAGCAGGCTACTATCATCATTATTATTATACTTGATAATATTATTATTTGTATTGAAACTATAATTATACTATTAAAAAAGCAACACCAGTTTTTTAATTGAAATTTTAATTTTGTTTAATTACAATAACTAAAACATAATTTAATTATTATTTAATCTTAGAATACGATCGTAGTGTTGATTTCATGTTGCTCGAAAATTTGTGCAAATTATTCTTGAAAGTTATTAATCTACAAATAGTATATTATGCATCATGGGAGTAAAACACTGTTTCAGTCACAAGTGTAAAGTTGACAATTCAAGAACTTTAAAATTTAAACAAGAATTTAAAAGTGTTTTCTTTTCATAAAGCATACAATACTTTTCGTAACAAGGGCACAACAAATTTCTTTTATTTTATTTAATTTTTGCATCATTAGAATTTATTAATGCGTTTAAAATCATTTGTTTTTTTTAACTTTTACTTGACATCAAATTAAAAGTTGTAATTAAAAAATGTCAATCTTTCAGTCTTCATTTTAATATATCATTAACAGAAGCTAATCTAAAAATTATTTTTATTAAATGAAGCAAAAAATCGCAGCATATTTATGTATATTTTTAATCATACAAACAGTTGACAAATTAATTTTGTTTAAATAAAAATTATATGAAGACTTTCAAAAGGTTTAAAAAGACAAATTCTAATGTTAAAAAGTAATCTCAGTCCTATTTATATTTAATTTCATACATTTATAAAGTTCAAAAGATTGCGGAAAAATAAAGAAAATATTTGAAATTCGCACCATTAATCAAGCAATTATTTGTTCTTACAATTTTTAAAATTATTAAAAAAAACAATTAAATTTAATATTCTAAAAATATTCTAAATTTGTTTTGCCTTTCGTACAAAAAAGCATAAAATAAACATTTAAATTTTTAACTTTTATTCTAGAAAATTATTATAAATCATATTTCAACATTTATATTGACAAATATCCGATCACCTATTTAAATAATACGCACTTAATGATACCAAAACTTGAATAAAAAGCACTATATGAAACAGGCACATAATATGCATTACTTACAGTAGGAGCACTTTGAATATCAGCACTTTGAAATCAAGCACAACATAATCGAAACACTTATAATTTAAATACATTGAAAAGAAAGTAATTTGAATTCCAGCACTTTGATATCAAGCCCGACATAATTCGCACACTTGTATTTTAAACACATTGACAAAAAGTATTGTT
This sequence comes from Idris sp. 1 HC-2018, assembly GCA_022817325.1. Classification (NCBI taxonomy): domain Eukaryota; kingdom Metazoa; phylum Arthropoda; class Insecta; order Hymenoptera; family Scelionidae; genus Idris; species Idris sp. 1 HC-2018. The sequence goes on along the minus strand of JABFPM010003787.1, from coordinate 11,559 downwards.
GTTAATGTGCCATATTCACAGTGCTTAATATTAAAGTGCTAGAATTCAAATTACTTATTTTCAATGTGTTTAAATTACAAGTATTTCGAATATGTCATGATTGATATCAAAGTGCTCCTTCTGTAAGTAATGGATTTCAATGTGTCTGTTTCATATAGTGCTTGTTATTCACAGGGTGTCCAGCATCCTTGAATTCCTTGAAATTCCGGGAATTCCTCTTAAATTTTTGTTTTACCCTTGAAATTTTTTTATCAATAATTATTTTGAAATATATATATATATGAACAATTCTACAGAAAATTTCTTTTTATCCGTAAAAAAAAATCGAAAAATTTCTGACAAGGGGGACACCTTTGGGACCATTTTTTCTGGTTTTTGAGCCCCTAAAAATGGCAAAAAATGGTCCTTAGAACTTGGTTCCTCGTTCTCCCAAATGCATACAAAAAATTTGTCTCAATTTAAATTTAAAACCTTTAAAATGGCTAACTAGTATAAACTCTTCTTAGCAGTATTTTCATTTATATTAATATACCATTTTAAAGGTATCAACTCTTTAAATTTACATTGGGACAATAATTTTTTATTCATTTGAGAGGTTATGAAACAAGGAAAAAATAATTTTGAAGATATCACTCTTGAAAATGTCTAAGGGCACCACTATTTTTTGCGAATTTAAGGGGCCCAAAAACCAGAAAAAATGGTCCCCAAGGTGTCCCCCTCACCAGAAATTTTTCGATTTTTTTTACGCATAAAAGGAAATTTTCTGTAGAATTGCTCATATATATTATATCGGGAAAAAGAATTGCGAGCAAAAAATAGAGAAATTTTAAATGAAATGAACAAATAAAAGAAATCGATAAACAATTAAAATTTAGAAAATAATCTATTTTATTCAATATATACTTTTATATTATAATAATATAATTTTTTGTGAAGTATAATGTCAATAATATATTAATGATCAAAAGAAATTTTGTATTTGATTTCATAAAGTATATAAATATTTGAGAGTATCTTTAAATATAAATATATTAATTTCTTTTGTTTTTTATTCCGGGAAATTAAAAAATTTTCGTTGAAAATTCCTTGAATTTATTTTTCAAAATTTGCTAGACACCTTGTTATAACTTCGATATATTCTTTGAGTGTATCGCAGGAATATTTAAGGTAGTAGTAGAGTACTCTAAGAGCCTCATTGTGTCTATAAATGTAATTAAAGATCACTATTTTTGAGCATACACTTAATAGATGTACACCGGTCTTTGGATGTTTACGACATTGGCCAAATTTCAAGTCGCCACTGCTTCTATCGCGCTGTCTTCTATGTGTGGGAGAAAACAACAGAACTAGCTTGTTTGTGTTGAAAAGACTGAAAAGAGGCTGAAGAGTTTGGAATTTCAACCTCTTTTCATCCTCAAAAATGCAGATTTAGAATTAACTGTAGTTTCGAGGTTGAAATTTTGCATTAATTTTTAATGTTCACACTCTTCTCAATCTCTTCAGCCTCCTTCTTCCAACCTCTTTAACCTTCTTTTAGATCTCTTTCAAGCGTCGTATCAACTTCCTTTCTACCTACTTTTATACTCTAATTTAGACTTACATTTTTTCGACTCGGGAAGGGTTGCTGGTGTGACGGGGGTTGGTGAATTGTTAAGTCCAGTAATTTTTACCGAAACTTGGGCATCTTGACTGTAACCTGTCAATTTTTCATGAATTTATATTGATTTTTTATAAAGATATTTACACATGAGTGTTACAAAACCTTGAAGAAAATACTCGAGAACTTTTGCACTGTATATTTACCCAATAATGGATGTTCAAGTTGTTTTTTGTACGAATCTGACATGTCCAGCTTCACCCAATCTTTTTATTAATTAATAATTTTTTAATAATAATCATTTTTTCCCAATCAAACATGTTAATGATTTAATATTATTATATAGTTCATTGAAAAAAATAATTAAAATAATTATAACTTATTTTTTAATATAAAAAATTAATGCTTTTTAGCCGAATCAAAAAATATCAGTATTTTTTACTTTTATACAAAATGAAATGTTATACTTAATTTTAACTTGGGTGTGCTAAATTGAAGACAAATTGTAAGGTTGCTACAAATCACAGGTGTCCAGCTTTGCGAAATTGTCCAGCTTCGGCGACATCATGGAAATTCCATACATGGCTCGCATTTTTAAAATACATGCAAGGACCCTATATGTTCTCATACGTGAAGGATCCATATATGATTTATAATCATACATGATTTTCTTATACATGGTCTTCTTTTCATGTATGGTTCCTACATAAATGGGCGATTCTTCAAAACCTAAATAATTTGATGTGCGTGACTTAAAATAATTATTTCTTGAAGGTTGTACTTTTTATTTTTAAGATCAGAATTTTATTAAAAAAATAATAAATAATGTAATTTTGCAAATAATTCATAACTTATAGATTTCACATAAAAAAATTAATGTTTTTGTTTGTTAAATTACAACAATAAATTTTAGATGGTTTTAATAAAAAATAAATTATAATTTCATTTTATAATGTATTTGTGAATAATCTGGTATATTATATTATAAAACATTGTAACGGTCGTGACAAGGTTACGATCGTGACGGCATATGAAATTTCATAAAATAAATGTTAAAATTGATTATTGAGAGTTGCACACGTTACAATGTTGAAAATGCAAAGAAAGCAATTTATTTGATGCATCATTTCTTTAATACATTGATTTTTAAACCCGGCTGCACCATATGTAAGTGTGACATAAAAAATGTGACAAGCTAAATGCCAAAGTGGATCGGTAAATTAAAATGGTACTTTGTTTCAAAAAAAAAAAAAAAAAAAAAAAAATTACAACAGGTGACTAGCTTTTTATCTTTCAACTTTTTGTGCAGCAAATCTAAAATTCGTTTAGTTGATCGTATGCCATTAAATAACGTTGTTAAATGTAAGTTACGGTCGTGACAGCTTAGTTTGTTTACAAACTATAACAGTTTCTACACGTAATTATTTGAATCGGACATCATTTTCAAACTCATGACCGTATACTTTAAGACCCTAATTATAATATTGTTCCTCATAAAATGAGTTTTTAATACATTTGTGCAAAATTTTAACAAATCTGTGTATGAGTCTCACAATGAAAACTGTCAAATTTGACAACAGGAAAAGATTAAATTTATAGAATAACTTAATTGTGGCAATTTTTAGTGAAAAATCATTTTTAATTATACTGACTACTTATTTATGTATTTAAAACCCACCTTTTTGGTTTATACATTTTTTAATTTATCATCTTTCTTTAGTGATAATATTTGCTTATACATAGGTTAAAGGTTTTGAAAAATCGCCCATGTAGGTTTTTTACACAGAAAAAATGTTGGGTCATCGAATGCCCCATATAGTACAACTGATGTACTAAATGCTTAGACGTCATACGCTCTGGCAAACGGGACGTATATCGTCCCTTACGGGGCATCAGACGCACTGAATTTGGCGCAACCGCTGTCCCGCCTTTGGATGCCTTTCATTGCAGGAGTTCTGATATACCATAACCTATAATTCGACGGACGTATGTACCATAGCAAGTACGTCTGATGCCCCGAAAACTTTTCCGTATAACTGTGTTCGATGTATGCATTCTGAATTAAAATATCGCAAAAGAAAGATGAACATAACTTGTCATTCTCCACAAGTCATTATATTGTATTCTATCAGTATTAGTAATTAACTGAGTTGTTATGATGATGATTCAAACCAAAATGAAAATTTACTTGGGTTTAATTAAGGTGTAGAATCATTAGAACATGGTCCTATTATGAAATTTAATGTTGAAAATCCTTTATTTTGTACAAACTTTGTAACTGTGTATAGAACTAATTATTATATTGATACAATGTTATTTATTGGAAACGACAATTTTGGTTTACCTTAATTCGGTCGCATTCTAAAAATTAAATTTATGAAGAAAGTGTTTGCACATTATTGCAGACGAAAATTTTCTTTAGATTACCGTATTTTTGCGTATGAAGTTACCGACACAAATGTTATTTGCAAACATTGTGAGTGTTATTTAATAATAGAAACTCTGTAAAAAAATTATTTTTAACATTTTGATTTATTTACATAAGATTAAATTTCCAATTCCCAAGTTTACGTTTAAATTAATTTGATATTATTTACAACATATAATTGCGTACATAAATCACCATTTTGAAACATTACTATTGTGTTTCACATGACGTTATGTAATAAAAACAAATGTTGTCTAAAGACTGAGTTATCAGTTAAATTTCACACCAATTCTGAGGTTTTAAGAACATTTGTCTGGAACCGAATAATTACAACAAAGAAGTCATTACATCATACAACATATGAAGTAATCTGTACAACTTCTTTTTCTCTTGTATATATATACTTTCGTAATAAAATTTTTAAGACTAGATTATTAGGACATAACGTCCTTTTGTAAATAATTGCACTTTTTGTGTCGTGAGTAGTAGCAAGTTCAACGCATCCTACCGGTCGGATCGGAATTATTTTAGTTATTATAATGTGGACTAAAAGCGTGACCGGAAATTTAGTGCTTATTTTTTCTTCTTTTGCTGTTTGTGGGTAGCAATTAAAATTATTGGGGTGAAGTATTAATATTCCAAATAAATATCCAAGACAAAATACTCTATTTGTAATCTAAATCAATGAAAATGTTAAATGTTGAATAATTCTTTTTTAAGTTAAAAAATAATCATTTAATTTAACTCTAATAAGTCACAATAAACTAGTTAATTGAACAAGAAATTTCAAAAATTTGTAAGAAGTAAAAAAATGTTCATTATTTGATATAATTAATACTGCAATTTGAAATATTTTATCTCAAGGTATTTGGACTTTTTAAATAACATTTTTATTATTTTGGATATTAAGTACTTACCCCCACACAAAGACAATTACTAATTGTGATTGCTTCAATTCCAGTATCCTTACTGAATTCATCCCTATTGAATTCATTTCATTTAAATTTGATGTCAGTGGCAATTATTTTTTTTAATGAGCCATTGTTAGATTTATTTTATTTATTAGTTCGAATTAAATAATTTGAATCAATTAAAACATAAATATTGCACCAATTATATAAAATAATTCGGAGTCGACTAATTAACTAAAGAATGTGTTTTTGTACAAATATGTATCGACGCCATTTAAATTTTACAATTTGGCAAATGTTGAATTATCTGACAACATTAAAGCGCTGAGAAATGAAATTCTTTAGTAAAATTTTGTTAGACGTTCAAAAGGTGTGCAACACCGTGCCTCACAAGAATATTTTGCAAAATCTGAGATGAGTGTTATAAACCTTGTGAATGACTGACAAATTTTTACTTTAGAGGATAAATAACAATTTTATCATCTATTTTCAGTCGTTGACTTCGCCATTCGTCGATTTATCACAATTTTTATTTATTGATTTTATTTTTCACCCTAAACAGAAAAGAATCGCACCACCTTTCAAATACGCAAATTTTAATCCTACGTAGGTAGTTTTCTCAGCGCATCGCAAATAAGAAAGCTTTATTTTTTTTCGAGCACTAACAAATAATTTAAACATCATGAATATTTTTAGTAGCTCACTATCCATAAGCAGAAAGTACATATTTTCAGGCATATACAACATTTTGTTTTATTTAAATTTGATCTAAAATCATTCGAGGTTTTGGCAAAACCTAAGGGATTAATTATTGTGACCGCTTTAATATTTCCTCTTCTCAACTTTTTATTCTCTGTTTTTCGATTTCTCATTTTTCCTAACATCATTATTTTTTAATTTAAAAATTTGTTAATATTATTTTTTAGAAGATACATCATTCTTGTTAAGTTTCTTACAATTGAATTGTGTACTCTATAGGATGAAAATATGAAAAGATTATATTTTAGAAAATCAAAATTCAAGTTCAAGTCATAGCAATTATGAATGGTGATAAAGTATCGGTTTTTTTATTTTTTAATAGATTTGTCAAATCAAGAAATTCAAAAAATAATACTTTTTGAAAATTATTCACTGTTCTTAGAACTATTTGAATGAACTCATTTGTATCTGTAATATGCACAGTGATCAATGATGTATCATCTGGGTGTTTGCTAAGTTTACAGTTAATTAAGCAACATTTTCAATAATATTGTCAAAATAATATTCATTCGAATTCATCAAAGCTTATTGTTTTCACGAAAAATTTCATGTTCTACTTTTTGTTTTGCATTTTATCTTATTTTCTTATGATTTATCGGTTTTTACATTCAGTCAATTGATTACAAAATACTTGCGCAATGTGTGTTTGTATGCATGTATAAAGTAAGGTAAATGAATAAGATAGAACCTTTGAGTAAGATATATATATACGGTGTTAATTTTTTAATTAGTTTTGCTTTTTCCATACTTTTGTAACTTTCGATAAAAACGAGGTAACTGTAAATGTCATGATAAAAACGTTAATTGAAAAATTATAATTTTTGTTCATTTAAGTTCACACTAACTTAAATAAATATTAATCCTGTGCAATTTTGATATAAAACTGAACCCAATTAAAAAAAATAATCAATTGCAAATAAAATTTGTTTCCTTCTTTTTAAAATCAGCTAACTTATTTTTCTCGAAAGCTGCAGATTTTGAACAATTTTTTTGTTTAGTTCATATACTGGTGACTAGTTTTGAACTAATGGGTCAATCACTTGGCCTTGAATAATTAAGTCGATTAGTCAATATTATTTTCAAATAAAATAATCAAATTTAAATAATATCTCAGATAATTCCCATATTTATGTTACTAAACAAAAAAAATGTAACTGAAAAATTTAAGTTGGGCTAAACAATTTTCGCTCAGTTCGAAACGGGGCTTAATTTCTATATAATAAAAAAACTGAAAACTTATCTATTTTTATATGGTAATAATAATCATTATTATAATAGTAATAATAATAGTCATAATTATAATTGTAATAATATTGTTAATAGTAAAGATAACTGTGAAATAATAATAGTGAATAATAAGAAAAATGAAAGATGATAATGATAAATGGTACAATGGTAGCGTTAATGTTGTTTGGGCGTAATCATCTACGCTCCCTATAAAGAATGATAATTTTCAAACAATAAGATTAACTGAATTAATGTTTCAATCACTAAAACGTGAATGTTAAAGAATACGTAGAAAACATTTAGCGAAGAAGGCAATTTTCGTTGTGGTGCGATTGCCTTGATCAAAGTGTATCCTGCTTGGCCGATTTTTACAAAAGAAACAAAAACTGAAATACAATAAAGGTGACTTTTACAATAAAATAATGCAAATAGCGCTACTAATCGATCTGTACACAGTAGTGCCATCTACTTTCCGAAAATTCTTTAAAATCCCAGAACACCATAAAAAGAGTCAATCCTTGGAATTAGCTATCTTCCAAAACGATTTTTGCGTATATATATGCGTGTTATTTGTTATTCGGTACGTAGCATAATTATTTAGTAAATAATAATCATATCAATATTGTACTACCTAACCTATTATTTACAGAATTGTTTCACAATTGGCACTACGTCTTTTTCTTGTTCTAATTTTCGCTTTCAATCGCTTTCTTTTTTTACTAAACACATAATTTGATATTTTATCTCTCTTCCTCTTTATTACTTACTTAATCTGCACTATCACTCGCACGTACAGTCTCGCAAGCCCTGCAATATTACTAATAAATAATTTTCTTATGCATGTGTATTGAAAAGTCGGACATCTATAAAACTCAGGGAAATGAAACTAGTCATTTTCATTGATCCTACACTTATGATAAAATGTTAAAGATTCTAAAGAAATTGTGCACAACTCTAATAGCGCAGAAAATTGTGAAATACTCTCAAAATATCCATGTAAGTTTTAATATTTTGTTTAGTGAATTAAAATAACTTGAGAATATTTCAGTCTATAAGGGCAACATCGAAATTTCAGTCAAATATACTTAAAATTGTAATTCATATTTAGTTAAATTAACTTTTATTAAGTTGTAAAGATTAAATTTTTAAGTAAATTTGATTGAGTTTTAGAGTTGGGCACAATTTAAAAAAATTTTAGTTGATTTGACTTTCCTGATTCCACCGAGTGCACTTTTTATTAACAGGAGGTATCTTGCTGCTTCTTTCTAGATCAAGGCCCGCGATAGCGGGCCGACGAGCCAAGTTTTAAAATATAAATAAATAATTATTTTTTTTTGTAGTTTTGGCAGCGACTACTAGATGTTAAATAATTAAATGAAAATAACAGAAAACGTCGGCCGCCTAAAGCGCGGGACTATTTTCTGGAATTTCGGCTTTGATATAGTTTCATCTTCGTTCTCTCATATATACAACCTATAAAAGACAAAGGCGACACTATATCGACCAAACTTTTTTACATCTTCTCCATTCATCGTGTTCCTAAATTTTTTATCTCCTTTTACATATTTCATTTAATATGGAGTGTCTTTGTTGTTGTGCTTTTCTCTTATTTGCCGTATGGTGGTGCGTCGGTCAGTGTTTATTTTGATAAAACTCCTCGACTCTAGACTTCATTAAGTTAAAATTAAAAGTGAACATTGTTGATAATAATGAACCTTTATTTATGTAATGTATTTACGAAAGTTATTTGTTGAAGTTAATTAAAAAAAATATATATATAAAAAATTGATTGCTTTTTTCTAATATTTATCTATTTTTTTAATTTTAATCTAAAAATATATAAATGACTTTACTTATATAAGAGCACGGTGCCGATATAAATGCACAATTTTTTAATTTTACTTATAAGAGCACAGTGCTGACATAAATGCGTGAGACAAATTCGGATGAAGTCTTCTACTTAGAGCTGTTAAATTAATTTCTAATAATTTTCTGATAATAATTTTATTTTAAAAATAAGACTTTCATTTTTTTAATTTTACTTACTTGTAATTTTACTTAAACAATCCCTAAATCTATAAAAAATGATTTTTTAAATAATTTCTAATTAATTTGATTAATGATATTCTAAAAAAACATTCAGTTTCAAAACATTGTATTTTATAAAAATATTAAAATTGTGTTTAGAAAAGATGTGAAATCATACCAGGAGCCAAGATCAATTTATAATAAAATAATTTATTTTTGTCAATTATAACTTATACTTGCTAAATAATCTTATACATAAATACATTAAAACTTTATTAGTTTTAATATCAAATAAATTTCATGAATAAAATTCAAAAATTTATACTGATCTTATAAAACAATACACATGAAATAAGTGAAACATAAAAAACATTCTAGATCTAAAATTCTTAATTAAATTCATTTGACATAATCCTTGGCGACACGTCCTTTTTCAAGGCCTATTATGCAATCATTATTCTTATATTTTGGAAATTGTGTTTGAATTCTTACTAGGAACAATTTTTAAAATAACAATGGAATCTTCTAAGTTCGAGGTATTTTGAATAAATAAATGTTGATAGAACGTGTCGCCAAGGATTATGTCAAATGAATTTAATTAAGAATTTTAGATCTATAATTTTTTTTATAAAATACAATGTTTTGAAACTGAATGTTTTTATAGAATGTCATTAATTAAATTAATCAAATTAATTAGAAATTATTTAAAAAATTATTTTTTTATAGATTTAAGGATTGTTTAAATAAAATTACAATTAAGTAAAATTAAAATAAAATATTTCTCTTTCTCGTTCATTTTCTGTCACACTGTTTTTTTCTCTCACTTCTCATTATCTTCATTTTTTCCAGTCAGGTCCCAAAATCCTATACATTTAAGTTCTATTCTTTTGCCCTTCTTGGGGTAATTCCTATTAGCTGCCTTTAAATGAACTTTCATGATACTTACAACTCAACAAAATATTTTTTCTAACTTTTAATTTAATTTTATTTATTATTACTATTAATATTTGTTATATTAAAAAAGACCATTCAAAGGAACGAAGAAGTATGGGCGTGTTGTTTGGGACCTGATCGAAACAGTAAATTTCTTCGCGAGTCATTTATCAGTCTTGAGGAATACCCCGTGTCTCTCTTATCATGTAATCGAGGACAACGAGGGCCACACGGATCAGACGTTCTGATGACGTTGCTGGTTCTCATCGGTTTCGCAAGGCACCACCGTTAGGTTAGAAAGATTACTCAGGTTGCTACTCGATTCGGAATAACTCGAAAGGGTGAGTCGTCGAATACTGCTGCTCGCACTGGAAGCCGGCACTCCTGTCGTCGTCGAGCTTGTGTTCGGAAATTTACGAAACACCCTCAAAAGGGAACTGCCTGCGCTGTGACAGCGCACTATCCGTTCTGGTGGTTCCAGCAGCACCGATTGACTTCGGTATGATGGTGGACTTTCACTATCAAACACCGTACGATTTGGCGGTGGTCGAACACATTTTTGATAAATTTCACTTTCCTGCCAAAAGAATTATATTTCAGTTATTTTTGATACAAATAGATTAAAAAATACTAATACAAAATCTCTTAAGGTGACACTCTACTACGGAAATCGAGTACCAGAAGAAGTTATCCTATATTGAAGAAATTTTACATGGTGTCAGAGTTCATGAGATTTTAAACTATCAGAATTTTGGGTCTGTAAATCTGTAAATTTTGAAAATTACATTGTTCGAAATAAATGTGATTTTCTTGAACAGATACAAGAATTGTGTTGTTTGTTTTTTGGGCAGTGTATAATATTAAGTAGGGCACAGATGACTGTCAAAATCTTTTTTGGTCAATTGACCAGATTTTGACTTGACCGTCAAAATGTGTGCAACCCTAATATTAAATAAAAAGTTAATTTATGATTATTAACTTCAAAATAGTCTTGATTCTTTAGCTTAAAAAATATTTTCAATAGGCTTCCAATCAATATGTATGTCTCTAGTTGAAAGATAATTATATATATAAAACAAAATTAACTAAAGAATTAAGACTATTTTGAGATTAACAGACATTTATTGATGCTAGGTACAAAAAAATCTGAAAACATTAAAAATTATTATAAAGATAATTTTTTTTCAAATTATAATTTTCAAAATCTTTCGGGTATTCTGACTCCCTTTAAGGTCCCTTGCAAATCCAAAATTTTGATTGGTTCAAATCTCATTATCAATTCTATCATCACGTAAACTGTTATCATTATGTGTCAACTTCTTCTACACTCACAGAAATATAAACTTTGAGTCCAGAATTGCCGTTTTGACTCAAGAATGAGAGAAGACAGAAATATATAAACCAACCCAGTGACACGATGCTTGTGGGATTGAGGTGTTAAAATCCTACTGAAATGTAGTTGAAGAATTACTACAGTACCGGAGTACTACTAGCGCACTCTATTGAAAAATATTTAAATAATTTCAAATCTTATCTTATAACTAAAAACATAAATGTAAATATAACCAAAAATTTTGTATATTGCAAAATAATTTTTTAAATTTTTATTTGAATTATGTTTTATATATTTGATGATAACGTCTCATAATACTAATTTTATTTATCATTTTTTATCT